>JASDQU010373935.1:41194-65384 GCA_032191745.1 Picea mariana | reverse complement strand
GACCCCATCCAACATGGCCACTTGGAGTGATCTAGGTGGATATCGATGGCCACCCACCTCTTCCATATGGCTCACATACAACTTTTATCTTGGCAGTTACAATTTTTATCTTGGTAGTTTTCTAGATTTCTAGGTCCTAAACTTCGAGGGTCATTTTGAGGCCCTCTAAGCAACATTTTGTGGGCCTAACAGGATCACACTATAGATAAAGTCACACTGTGAAGGAATAATGTGTATTCCTTGGATATACCTTTCCAACGAGATATCGTATGAAAAAGTTACGACCCCGAGAAGTTGATGTACCAACTTACCCCATTTCCTAGGGTTAGGTTTTTGGATGTCTAGGGTTTTTTGTTTACTTCTAAATGCTAAAAATGCCTAGAGGATTCATTGTAATGTGCTCAGATGGATGTGCGTAGATTCTGCATCTCTTCTCATATATTAGCTACCACCATTCGAGCAAGTTTGTTTCATTCTACATTTTACAGTTTCAACAGATTTCTTATTTAATAGAAGTTAAGTTCCACTGTATCTTTGTTATTATTCTCTATATATCTGTTCTAATGTTATAAATATATGTTTCATTTCATTCCACTCATAAATCTGGATAAATGGTATCATATCAATCTTCTCTTCATTTTTTTCTATATGCATGTCCTCAACAAGGTCATGGTATAAGTAATTGAGACTTGAACCAGTTGAGCCTTTGCAGGATCGGCCTCATTGAACCCGACAGCCACCCATGGGGGAAGAAAAGAGAGACGATGGGGTAAGAAATCCCTTTAAACTGTTGCTTGAGGAAGCCCTCTCATGAAAAATGAATGAGATGATGGATAACTTTGTGCAAATCCTTTGAGAGCTACCAACAAGTGACACATATACCTCAAGCAGAGGCATCATCCCCTTCAAGGTACATATCGATTTTGATATTCCTATATTTTAAGGTCAAATAGATGTGGATGTTGTATACAAATGGTTAAATCTTCTAGAATGGTATATTTCTATCCACAACGTTTTATATAGAGAAAATATTACATTTGCACTCCTCAAGGCCATCCCCCATGTCAAAGGTTGATGGGAGACTTTCTGTGAGCAAAGGTAATAGAGGGATTTACATTTTTTTAGTTGCACCCACTTGGGGTTCCTTCAGGGATTCTATTAAGGAACAATACTACCATGTTGGAAGTTATGACAAATTATATACAAGATGAATTGTGTTGTGGCAGGAAAGGGACCCAAAAATTCTAGAGCTTTCCAATGTATTCCATACCTTGCGCACCAAGATGGGTATCAAAGACTCTAAGCGACATCTGGTTATCAAGTACAGGGATAGTCTGTATAGATACATTCAAATAGAAACAGAGTTTTTTTACATTTCATCCTTCGGCGTGGCCTATCGATATGGTGTCAAAATCGAGGAGAAGCTTAAAAAGAAGATGCGACAGTTTGGGTCTGCAAACCCCTCACATCATAAGCAAGGAAAAGGTAGCCCCAAACCACGGAACAAAGGGTAGAGAAAGGATGTATAACCTCAGGAAAACTAATCCAAACTGCAAATAAATAAGGACAATGGGAAGACAAAGAAAGACATTGGGAAATGGTACGAGTTCCATAAGAGCCCCTAGAATAACATCATTGAATTTCACTCAAAGCAGTCATTGGTGGCCGAGGTGAAAGTATTTGAATCATATGCAAGATCTAACTCTAATTTAGAACCAGAAAAAGGGAGATGGATCATTGATGCAGAACCTAGTACCACCATTGCTACCACCACCAAGGTCCAACCCAACAAACCTGATGAACCAGAAGAATGTGAGCACCTCTTTTATTCACATATGTGGTTGAAGGGTACTTCATTTCACTTCATTGTCTATAGCGGTAGAAAAAAGAACCTCATCTCAATAGAGGTCATCAAGTGGTTGGATCTACCGACAACACCACAACCGCAGTCATACATCATTGAATGACTCTCCCAAGGAAGCGATATCTGCATCATCCAACAGTGTCACCTGGCCTACAACATCAATCCCTTCAAAGATGAGGTATCGTGTGATGTTTCCCCTTGAAGTTTGTGATGTTCTTTTGGGAAAACCTTATTTATGGAACATCATGTTGTATATGAGTCTAGGCCTCATAGTGTTATTATTACTTTAGACATGAAATTATACATGAAATTATTAGTTTTCTTGATCTTCACCAAGAAATGCAGAAAGGTCATCTCTCATAATAGGAATTTTTTCCTCTTCGTGGTTTGCACTCAAAATGAGTGGAATTTTGCATCCACATCCATGGCCTCCGCAATAAGTCTCTCCACATAGTAGAAGCAAGTGGATAAGGTCATGGAAGAATACAAAGACATCTTCTCCTCACCCACCGGGGTACCTCTGCATTGTCATATCAAGCACTCAATCGATCAGAGCCCCAGTGCACTGCTACCCAATGGGCCAATATATCGCCACTCTCTTTTAGAAAATGAGGAAATCAAGCACCAGATCCAAGATCTATTCGAAAATGGGCACATCCTCCCACGCTCATCACCTTGTGGAATCCCATTCATGCTTGTGCAGAAGAAAGACGAGTCCTGGAGACTCTGCAATGATTGTTGGGCCCTAAATAATATCATAGTCAGGAACCAATACCCAATTTTCTAAATCGACGATCTCCTTGACCAGCTCAAGGGGGCCAAATACATAAGATTGATCTAAAGTCCGACTACAAACAGGTCGCAATAGAGTAGATCGATGTATGGAATACTTCCTTCAAGTACAAAAAAGGTATTTTTGAATGGTTGGTCATGCCCTTTGGCTTGAAAAATGCCCCAATAACTTTCATGAGGATGATGGACGATATCTTGTGTCCTTTCACTAATTATGTTTTGGTTGTGTATTTGGATGACATCCTCCTCTTCAACAAGAATTGGGAAAAACACTTGCAGCACATTTAGCGGGTTATGCACACTCTGCAGGAAACACAAGCTATATGCAAATTTGGAAAAATTATCCTTCATCATGAACATGGTCCAGTAACTACGATACATTGTTGATGAGCATGGGGTGCATGTCAATCTAGCCAAGATCCAGGTCATCGGTTACTGACCAACCCCAACCACACTTATTGAGCTTCAGAGCTTCTTAGGCCTTGCCAATTTCTATCACAAGTTCATGTTGGGATTCTCCCACGTTGCATGCACCCTTAGCCAAGTGACCAGAGGTGGTGGAAAGTAAAATTTCATGTGGGGCCAGTTGCAACAGAAAGTGTTCAATGATTTGAGGCAGTGCTTGTGCTTATCCCCAATGCTCTCATCTCCTGACCTGCAACTTCCTTTCGATATTGAGACAGATTCTTCAGACTATGTTGCGGGAACAGTTCTCACTCAACATGGACATCCCATGGCATATCATAGTGAGACGTTATCAGATATTGTTTATAAGTACCCCACTGACGAAAAATAAATGTACTCCATTATACAATCCTGCCACCGGTGGAGCAATTATATTCTTAAGAAGGAGATAGTCATCCACACTAATCATAAGCCTCTGTAGTTCATGCAAAAACAAAGAAAATTGTAGAATGACCACCATCAGAATTGGTTGACATACTTGCACCAGTTCCATATCAACATCGAGTGTAAGATAGGGAGTACCAATCACATCATTGACTGCCTTAGCCGACCTCCAATTGTCGCACTAACCATAGTGCTACCCTCTTGCATACATGAGACCTTTGGATGGCCCCAACTCTACAAGCAATATCTTGAATTCGCCACTATCTACCATATGTTGGGCACAAACACAGTTTTCACTGACTTTCATCTTCAATATGAGTTGTTGTGCCATTTGGGCCATCTATGTGTTCCATCAAGAAAGCATGTGAAGATAATTTGGGAATCTCACTACATTCAGGTGGAAGGACACTTCGGCATAGAAAATACAGTGGAAGTGTTGCAACAACATTTCTATTGGCTGAAACTCCGACAGGATGTTAGAAATTATAATAGGTATTGCATGACCTACGCCATTTCTAAACCAACCATTAAGAAACAAGGAATGTACACCCCTCTTCCTACTCCTGATAGGCCTTGGGAATCCATCTTGATGGAATACACGATGGGCCTTCCTTCCACCAAGAAAGGAAATGACTGTGTTTTCATGGTGGTTGATCAATTTTCCAAGATGATGATTCTGGTCACCTACAAGAAGACCATCAGAGAAAAGGCCACTTCCAAGATCTTCTTTGAATGAGTGTGGGTACATTTTTGGATACCACAAACCATCATCTCCGATCGGGATATTCAGTTCCTCAACACATTCTATTAGAGCCTTTGGTCACAACTGGACACCAATCTCTCTAAATGCACGAATTTCCACCCCTAAACAGATGGCCAAACCTAGGTCATGAATAGGTGATCGTGCATATCTTGGGAATGTACAATTCCAAGAATCTGTGCACATGGGATGATATTCTTCCATATTTTCAGCACAGTTACAACATAACCATACATAGCTCAACCAGACATAGCCCCTTTCAAGTGGGGTTGGGATTTCAACCATTGGGTCCCATGGATGTTGCACTGCCCCTTGCATCCACACATGAAGAATCATCCCATGTGAAAATGGAATCTAACAAAGCCACCTAGTTCATTGAACGAATCCAACACGTCTTCCAACGGGTTCAGGATATTTTTTAGAATTCTAATGCAAAGTACAAGCAGTGCCATGATCAACGTCGAGTGCCGCACAAGTTTTAGGTGGGAGATAAATTTTGGTTTCACTTACAGAATAAACACCTTACAAGACCCCATCGAAAGATTCATCCACTTATCTATGGACCTTACACCATCACCAAGGTTGTGGGTGACAATTCTTTTGAGCTCAATATTCCTCCCTTTCTTTTCTTGCACCTAGTGTTTAATGTGGAACTCCTTCGACCATACTTTCCACCCTTATTGGGCACCTCGGAGAGAGCAGAATAGTTGGCACCATGAGATATCAAACATGACTGCATGGAACATGCATCCACTGATCATATCATGGACACACAAGTCAAGGGTGTTCACCAACAAAAGCTTCATCTTTATTGGGTTGTCGAAGCAGGGAAGATCCTGCACCAAGGCAAGTGGCTCACCCAGGGAGAAATTCAACAGAAGTTTCATCATCTTATGGGGGAACTCAATGCAATGGAGACCATTTCTTCCTAAGGAGGGAAGATTGATCTATCTGGATATTAGTGGCCACACACCTCTTCCACCTGGCTCACATACAACTTTCATCTTGGAATTTCCAGTTTTTATCTTGGCAGTTTTTTTCTAGATTTTTGGGTCCTAAACTTCGAGGGTCATTTTGAGGCCATAAACAAGATTTTTTGGGCCTGCCGCAGTCACAATGTAATTACATATAGTGTGTGACTTCAAAATGTGTATTCCTCTGATATACCTTTCTAATGGGATATTTTTCACCTAAAATGAAGATTGTATGCAAAAGTTAAGACCCCGGGAAGTTGATGTACCAACTTACCCCATCGGGCCCACATGAATTTTGGCGTTGCATCTCCTAGGGTTAGGTTTTTTTATGTATAGGGTTTTATGTTTACTTATTGATGCTAAAAATGCATGGATGCCTCATTGTAATGTGCTCAAACGAATGTGCATAGTCGCCACGTATCTTATCATAGATTAGCTACCACCATTCAAGCAAGATTGTTTTCATTCTGCATTTTACAGTTTCAATAGATTTCTTATTTTATAGAATTTAAGTTCCACTATATCTATGTTATTGTTCACTGTATATATTTTTTAATGTTATAAATCTGTGTTTCATTTCATTCCTCTCATAAATATGAATCATGGAGCAATTTATTAATGCAAAAAAAAATTAATATAGAGAGATTTACAAGAGAGTTTCTCACAATCAATCATCGGTAAATGACCCTCCATTCTCTTTAAAAGAGATCATGGACCAATAGGGTGTCAAGCCATATATCAATGTATCCCTTAATAATGAGTAGAATACAAACCATTATATCACTCTATGTTGGGAACATATCGTGACCATCGAATTTATACCTAACTTGGAGGCCAAGGAAATAGTGCAAATATCCCAAGTCGGACATTTCAAATTTCTTATTAAGGATAATATTCACATGGTTTAAAAGTTTTGGGTCACTACTAGTGAGGATAAGGTTATAAACATAAAGAATAATGATTATGAAATGGATTCCTAATTTCTTGGTATAGACATTATGGTCAAAATGACATCTAGAAAAGATGTTGTCAAGAAGAATGTGGTCCATTTTGGCATACCAAGCTCGAGGAGCTAGATTAAGACCATAAAGAGATTTCTTAAGGCATTAAACAAGGTTGCAGTCATTATGGACATAATCCAGGATGTTTTTCCATGTAAATTTATTCTTTCAAATCCCCATGCAAGAAGGAGGGTTTGAAAACCATATGATGGACCTCCCATTTATGTGAAGCAACAAGGGAAAGAATAAGGTGGATGGAATTTATTTTATCCATGGGAGAAAAGGTTTCATTATAGTCAATTTCTTGAACTTGAGAAAATACTTTGGCAACAAACTAAGCCTTTTGTATTTCAACACTTCCATCTAATGCATACTTAGTTCTATACACTCATTTACATATCACAAGTTTTCTTCCTTTCAGAAGAGGTTCAAGATCCCAAGTATCATTTTCCATTAAAAAATGATACTCTTCATTCATTATTGTATCCAAATTTGGATGACCTGAAGGTTTTTCAAATGTCTCTAGATCATGAGTCTCTGAAACTTGATCCAAAAGAGAAGAGGCTCGCTATAACTATGAATATGTTTGACGTTGATCTAAAGGATCACCAACAAGATCACCAGTTGCTTCTCGATTTGAACGGACCCATTGGTGAAGTTGTGGTGTTGGTGCAGGTTCATGTTCAATGGACTCATTTAGAGGAAGGTGAGTAGCCAAAGGTGGATTTTCATCCTCATTGTCATCATTTGATGAAGAAGAAACCATAATAGGAATAAAATATGGAACAAATATCGAAGATGGCTCGTAGGTCGAAGCAGGAATAAACACCAAATTATCCTCATAGGATAATATATTTTAATTGAATTTGACATTTCTTCTAACAATAATTTCATTAGAATGAGGTTGAATAAGTCTCTAACCTTTGACATGTTCAGAATAACAAACAAAAATACACTTCTCACTTTTATGTTGTAAATATTTCCTTTTCTCATCAGGAATGTAAGCCCATGTTACACTGCCAAATACATTGAAGTCGCTTATATATGGATCAATTTTATTTCATGCTTCTTCTGATATTATATTTTTTGGAGCCTTTGTGAGAGTATTATTTACTATGTAATTTGCATAGTTAATGGCTTTCACTCAATAATTAAGATTTAATCCCTTACATTGGATCATATAATTAGCCATTTCTTTTATTGTGTGATTATTTCTTTGAGAAACACCAGTTTTATATGGTGTATATGGAACATTGTTTTGCATTTGGATTCCCTATGTAGTGTAGTAACTTGTAAAATTATTGTTCACATATTTTCCTCCATAATTTGATCTTAACCTTTGAAGTTGATGTCCAGATTATTTTTCTACAAGGGCCTTGTAGGAAAAAAACCTTACCAAACACTTCTCTCTTAAATTTTAAGAAGTAGACCCAAGTGCATATAGAGAAGTCATCAACGAAAGCTAAGAAATACTTGCACCCAGAAAAAGAACGAGAAGAAAACAGACCACACAAGTCACTATGAGCAAGATGCAAAGGAGGTGAGGTGTGTAAAGAGGCATGTTTGTCAAAATTGTCCCAATGATGTTTGTCAAGAACACAATTGACACAAACACCATCTCTATAAGAAACAAGAGGAAGATCATTCACCATATTTTGGTTACATAGTTGCTACAATGAGTGATAGTTTGGATGACCAAACCACTCATGCCAAAGTTTTCTCAAGTCATTACTATGAGCAACAAAAAAATGATGGAAAGTATGATGACCCAAAGTTGTAAAACTTGTACAACCTGGTAAGATCATCATCAATTCTAGTTGAAAGAACATGATTAGGATCTCATAGATCCTTGATTACAACTTGGTGAGGTGAAAACTATATGGTTTTACCTTCACTTTAATGAGTAATTTGATACAATGGTAGAAGGTTGTAGGAAATACTTGGAACACATAATACATAATTGAAGTGACCATTATCTACCTGATTTATTCCAATCCCTTCAACACTAAGAGATATATCATCACCAAAAAATATATCCTTGGTGTTACATTCATAAAGAACGGAAAATGTGAATTCATCCTTAGCCATATGACAATATTCTTTGCAACGACTCTTTTCACCAACAAATTTTTCCATTGTTAAAAATGTACTCTAGCAGTATTATGTTTCGAGCTCTGCTAGGGTTTTAGCCACAAATCTTGTGCGCCCCGCCCTGCTTCATGTTGTTGCAGCCATGGATGTCAAGGGAGGGGGGCCTATAGGCCTATTGGTTGAACTAATTCCTTTTATTGTCTGATTTATTGACCTAGGGTTCATGTCTTTCGGGTTTCCAACAAAGCCTCTAAAACTATCGTCCCTCCTGGTAAACCAGAAGGCAACACGGTGCACAGATTGCACTGCACAGTCTCACCCGAGATAGCTTTAAATGGGTGGTTGTAAGACTCGGGCGTTTACAACCTAGGATTGAGTATGAGATAGGGGACGGTTAATACGAGCCGTCTACTACAAATCGTGACTGCAATCTACTAGTACTCATGAGGTTGCATCTATCCTTCACAGTTTATTTTCTGAACAGCACAATCGGTTTCCATAACAATGCATTAACTCGTTATTACGCATAAAAATTAACTACTAAAAGCAAATAGAGATATACATGCATTCATCACATTACACAGATATTACCATGGTTCACCCCCTCCTAGGCTACGTCCACAAATGTTTGGCTCTTGGCTCTTTTATTATGGTAGTTCTGCATCTCCAGCGTCGCGCGCTTACAATTCCCTCTAATGGGTAAGGTCTGTATGAGGTGAACTAGATCGCACCATGCTCCACAGCCTGTGATCTAATCCTTAGATATTCCTCCTCTCTTCTTTCCTTATCTCAACAGCTTACAAAATTGGTCCATAACCATATTACATAACGCATCAACTTGTACATAGGTATGTTAGAACATTACAAAAGTTGAACTAATACAAAAGAGAATCAACCTCTCTATGATACCTATGTATCTCTATTTATATATATTAGGCTCTTCAACCATTTACAATGTATTACCAAAACCCTAACCCTACCAATGTTAGGTCTTCCTCCCATGCACGCATGTTATTCTTCCTCCAACTGTCATTTTCCTTATGCACGCTTTCTTGCATGCGCACATGTTGTGTTACCTTCCAGTTGTTACTCCTGTTTATGAATGCTTTCTTCCCCACGATCATCCTTCTTTCCATTTCAGCCTGGTGCCAACAGGCCCCCAACACTGACATGTGACTCGGCCCGAGTCACCTAATCCTTTTGAGCTTCTTCGATCTCCTTGGTGATCGTCTGGAAATTTTCCTTGAGCTCTACTTCTTTTGTCAGTGCCTACACGGTCTTCTCCTTGATGGTGTCTACTATTTGAACTACCACTTCGTCACCCAAAAATCCTACACATTCGATTTGGATCTGTGTTATCTGTGTTTTATCTCCTTTTTCCTGTGCAAGTATTTCTTCTACCCATTCCTGTAGTGGCTCTATTTGAGCCTGACGCTCCTATTTCTATGTTTGCCCAGTGATAATTTTTTCCTGCATATTCTTCATCTCCTGCATCCCTTTGACTCGTTATGGGATTGGTATGGTATTCTGCCTCTGTTTGAGTTCTTGGATGGTTGCATTGATCCTTTCCTCTTCCTTGTCCCAGCGTTGGACCTATGGATCCTCCTCCAACTTTGTCCAAAGTTGCACTGCTTTATTGAGAAATTCAACTGTTGTGCTAAGTTGTTGTTCCATTTCCTGCAGTTGTGTTGTTTCTTCCTACTTCCTTTGCTCCTTCACTGTCGGTGGAGTGGTTGGTGTGAGTTGTTCACAAATTTTCTCGATCTCCTTCTGATATTGATCAATTGTCTACGCAATCTAGTCAATCTTACCTGCTATCGGGAGTTCATTCCCTTGCGCGGTGCTTGGGAGTTTCTCAAAAACCCCTCCCACTCTTCGTTCCAGTTCATTCTTGTGTTCTTTTTCCTCTTGAGTTTCGAGCTTGGCCTACTCACAGACTTTTTCTAGTGCTTGGTTTAACTAATTCCTTTTACTGTCTGAGTTATTGACCCAGGGTTCATGTCTTTTGGGTTTCCAACAAAGCCTCTAAAACTATCAGCCCTCCTGGTAAACCAAAAGGAAACACAGTGCACAGAGTGCACTATGCAGTCTCACCCGAGATAGATTTAAATGGGTGGCTGTAAGACTCAGGCATTTACATCCTAGGATTGAGTATGAGATAAGGGATGGTTAATACAATCCATCTACTACGAATCGTGATCGCAATCTACTAGCACTCACGGGGTTGCATCTATCCTTCATAGTTTATTTCCTGAATAGCAGAATCAGTTTCCATAACAATGCATTAACTCATTATTACGCATAAAAATTAACTGCTGAAAGAAAATAAAGATATACATGCATTCATCACATTACACAGATATTATTGTGGTTCACCCCCTCTTGGTCTACGTCCACAAAGATTTGGCTATTGGCTCTTTTATTATGGTAGTTCTGCATCTCCAACGCTGCATGCTTACAATTCCCTCTGATGGGTAAGGTCTGTATGAGGCTAACTAAATCACACCAAGCTCCACAACCTACGATCTAATCCTCATATCTTCCTACGCTCCTTTTTTCTTAGCTCAATAGCTTACAAAATTGGTCCATAACCATATTACATAACGCATCAACTCGTACATAGCTATGCTAGAACATTACAAAAGCTCAACTAATACAAAAGTGAATCAACCTCTCTATGATACCTATGTATCTCTATTTATATATATCAGCCTCTTCAGCCATTTACAATGTATTACCAAAACCCTAACCCTACCGACGTTAGGTCTTCCTCCCATGCATGTATGTTGTTCTTCCTCCAGCTGTCGTTTTCCTTGTGCACACTTTCTTGCATGCACGCGTGTTGTGTTACCTTCCAGTTGTTACTCCCGTTTCTGCACATTTTCTTCCCCATGATCATCCTTCTTTCCATTTTGTCCTGGTGCCAATAGGGCCCCTCTTACAGTTTTGTCACTACTTAAGAGCACAACTCCAAACATTTCAAACGCCCGATCTTCGAACTTTCAGCTGAAATGCATCACATCATCTGAGAGGAAGAGCTTCCAAAGGAGAAACCAATGGAAACAGACCCAGAATCCAATCACATGAAAAATTCTCACACTTGGGAACCAGAAAAATGTATCTTGTAGGCCCTGACAGCTCTGAAATATACCATCATCTCTCCAAGAATAGAAGACTAGAAACAATACATGAGGGACTTCGCCCTGATAAAGAAATTTATGGGGTTATGGCCTTCGAAAAAGGACTTAGTTGATTGGATTCACCACTGGTGGAGGCCCAAGGGCCACTATGACCTCCAACTTGGATCAAAAGGCTTCTTCACTATCATCTTGCACAACCTAGAGGAGAGAAACAAAATCTTTGAAGGAGGGTCGTACTTTTACAACTCGGAAAGCCTTTTCCTATGTTTCTGGACAGAAAGGTTCAGCCCTGAGAAGGAAGATTTCACACATTCCCTGGTTTGGATGAGGCTCTATTCGCTCCCACAAGAGTTCTGGCTGGAAGAGATTCTTGCAAGAATTGATAGCACTATTGGCATTTATGTCAAAGCCTCGGAGGAAACAAAACAATGAAGGTACACTACCTATGCTCGAATATGTGTCTATTTGAATATCTCCAAACATCTCCCTAGATCCATTACCCTATATTATCAAGACGACGAATGGTCCCAAACCCTAGACTATAAGCACATCCCATTCCGCTTGAGGAAATTCCATGAGCATGGTCACCTCTTTCATGAATGCCCCTTAAATAACCCCACCAAATCCAATCTAGAGGATCCCAACAAATCTAAGGACAACTTTACCCAAGTCATGAGTTGATGCAGGCATCAAACCAAAAAAGCCTCCCCCCAAGCCCCCTAGGGACCCTCAACCAAGAATGTTTTTGAAGCCCTTCAAACCCCCTCAGATTCCCCTAACACCCTCACATATCCCTTGACAAATCTTGCAATCTTTGTTCCCAGCCAAGGATCCTCAAACCCCATCCCCTCAACTCTAGGGTCTTCCCAAATCCCACCTTCAGAGGCTTCCCTTCCTGCAAATCTTGGACCGGATATTAGGGATATAAACATAGATCTGGAAGATCAAGAGCTTGCAGGTATTGATATGGTGCATCTGGAGAAAGCTTACCAAAAAAAGCAGTTGTATACAATACCACCAGATCAAATGCACCAGGTCCACAAATTCTTTCTCAACTCATCTGCAGTAGGATCAGTTCGTGCCATTACAAATCTAGGTATACAAAAAGGTAACCCGAAGGATCAACACAAACCCACAAAAGATGAGAAAAAATGAGGTAGGAAACCAAAACATCAGCTCATTCAAAATGTGGGAAACTTCCTTCTAAGCTCAGGTCAGATCCATCTGATCTCAGATAGCTTCCCTCCCCTCCAACCCTTATCGTCTTCATGAATATTTTATCCTATAATATAAGGGGTCTCAATGCAAGAAGCAATAAAGGATTTCTTCGAGAAAGAATTATGAAGGAACAACGAGACATTCTATTATTGCAAGAAACTAAATGCGCGGGAAAGGAAGCCTCGCTTATTTTTCAAAAATGTTGGAAACATGCCAATCAGGTTGTATTCGATGCTAAGGGGGCAGCGGGCGGGCTGAAAGTACTCTGGAATCCAACTACAGTCTTGTTGGATGGCTTCTTCTCCTCTAACTATACCATCACAACTTCCTTTCGTCTCATTGGTTTGAACAAACTTGGCTACATCACAAATGTCTATGGATCCACAAGACCGAGAGATAAGGAATCCTTCCTCCAACACCTAGAATGGACTGCCAATCACATCAACCCCGAACGATGGATCCTTGGGGGAGATTTCAACATGATAACAAGCCTGGAGGAAAAAAAGGGGGGGCACTCGCATGCTGGGAAACGAAAACGAGCAATTCAAACAAACCATTGGCCTATTGAATCTCATTGATGTAGAAATTAATAACAGTCCCTTCACCTGGTCTAATAGACGATCGGGGACTTAGTAGGTATCCAATAGATTAGACCATTTTTTAATTTTATAAGCCATCATGTTGGATGGGCTGGCCTAGAATGCCTTGGTTATCGACACTCCGTGTTCAAACCACTGGCTAATTCTCCTATCAATAAACATCAGGGGCACCCTAGGCAGAAAACCTTTCCGTTTTGAAAAATTTTGGTTGACACACCCAGATTTCCAAGATAACATCAAGCTCTAGTGGGAAGAATTTAATATCCCAACATGGACCCCTATGTACAGATTTCAACAGAGGAAAAAAAAGCAACATCTGAAATCATGGAATAAGTCCACTTTTGGCAACATCTTTCACACTCAGGAAACTCTCAATTAGAAAATGCAAAGCCTCCAACAACAAATCAAAACTCAAAACCTCACCTATTCTCTAAAGGAGCAATAGGCTCTACTCAACAACCAGCTAGAAAAAAGACGATCGCAAGAAGAAATCCTGTGTAGACAGAAATCTCACATCCAATGGCTGAAAGAGGGGGAAAAAGCACTAAATTCTTTCACATATCTATGGTCCATCATCGACAAAAAAATCGCATTACTCACCTGGTCTCAGAACAAGGAACATAAATTCAATAGCATGCAGATATAGAAAATGAACTACTCTCTTATTACAAAAATCTTCTTACGAAACCCCCCATAGATGGATCTCCTACAATTGATTATATCCTCGAGCACATCCCTAAGGTGGTCACTAAAGAGAAGAACGAGATCCTTATGAGCCCTATCACTCAAGAGGAACTTGATCAAGCCCTTCGGGATACCCCACTGGGAAAGGCTCCTGGGTTGGACGGGTTTACCTCAGACTTCTTCCACCACTGTTGGAGCATCATCCATGAAGACATATGGGAAATAATAGAGGAATCTAGAAGATCTGGGTGGGTCCTTCAAGCCTTCAATGTTACCTTTCTCACCCTCATTCCCAAAGAGAACAATACTACTTCCCCTTCACACTTTCAACCCATTGCACTCTGCAATTTCATTTAAAATCTCCTCATGAACATCATCACAAGACACCTAAAACCAATTCTACCCTTCATAATTTCTCTGGAACAATCAGGCTATGTGGAGGGCAGACAGATTTTGGATAGTGTCATATTGGCTCATTAATTAATCCACTCACTTCATATGACCAAGTCTCAAGGTATGCTTCTCAAACTGTATATCTCTAAAGCCTTTGATAATTTAAGCTGCAACTACTTGACTTCAACCCTCCTCGCCTTTGGTTTTGACCCCTCGTGGGTCTCTTGGATCATCAACCTCACCTTGTTAGCCCTATTTTCCATCCTGATCAATGGTTTCCCTTCCAAACCTTTCTCCCCCTCCAAAGGAATAAGGCAAGGGGACTCACTTTCACCCTTCCTCTTCATTATTATGGCAGAAGGGTTGAGTCGCACCATCAAAGAAGCCATTACCGACCACTACCTCTCTGGTCTCACCGCTCACGGTATTTCTCCCACCATCTCCCACAGTCAAATTGTGGACAACATTATCCTAATGGGAATACCCACAGTCCGAGAAGTGCCTTGCATCAGATCTATCATCAACCTTTTATGTGAATCTTCACGCATGGAAGTCAATCTCTCTAAATCTTAAGTATTCTTCTTCAATATGCCCATCTAGATCCAACACCACATTACGCAATTATTGGGGTTTACCCATAGCGCACTCCCCTCCAAATACCTGGGCATCCCCCTTATTGATAATTCATTAAGAAATACCTCCTGGGACTCTCTTCTTTCCATATTTCGGAAGAAACTATCCCTTTGGTCCTTTTACTCCCTTAATCTTCCTAGTCATCTCATCCTCCTCAATTCCATCCTCCAAGCCCTTCCAATTTACATATTCTTAGCTCTATCTGCCCAAAAATTTATCCTCAACACATTAAGGAATAGTCAAAGGAGCTTCCTTTGGTAGGGAACAAAAGAAGGAAGAAAAATGACTCTTGTCAGCTGGCAAAAAGTCTGCAAACAAAAGAAGGTAGGGGGTCTCATCCTTAGAGACCCAGCTCTTATCAATAAGGTCCTCAGTGAAAAAATTTGGTGGAGATGGTTAAAAATATTGCAAGACCTTTGGGAATGCCTCTAGAGGAAAACATACACCCCAGCCATTCTGGAAAGGGAGCTCATCGAGTGGAATGGTCAGAACCCTAGCTCTCTCATTTGGAACATGACTAGGAACAACAAGGGACTCATAACAGATCACTCTTTCTGGGAACTGCAGAATGGATCTTTTGCCCTCTTCTAGAGTGATTCATGGAAACAACTTCTAGCCTTGAACTCGTAACCCACTCTAATCCCTTTCATTCCCCTCACGACAAAAGTAGGCCTCCTCAAAATGTCTGACTTCTGGATTCCAGAAGTCACAAGGAACACTTGGCACAAATGGAAAAACTCCCACGATGATTTGAATATCCCCCATGAGTTAAACATCCAACCATTGTTGGATCACCTCAACTCAAGGAAAATATCTAGTCAACAAGGGGAAGACATCCTCAGATGGGGCCATTCCACCACCGACACCTTCAACATTCAAGAATATTATCTCCTAAGGGTAGGCCATAGATCCTTACCAAAAGAAGAGGTCTAGGGAAAATTTTGGGGAGCAAAGTTATGGCCAAAAATTAGTACCTTCCTTTGGTTAACGACGCACAATAGCATTCTCACCTGGGATAACTTAAGGAAAAGAGGTTTCATCAGTCCTTCATAGTGTCACTTATGCAGTATAGAGGAGGAAACTCAAAACCATATCCTCAATCTATTCTCTTACAGTTCGTGCACTTGGGATCACAGTGCTAGCATCATCAGAATCACAGAAAGGAACCGTACAGGCATCTGGGAGACAATCGAGGGCTGGAGAGATTCAAATTTTCAATCCCTCATCCTGAATAGAATTTGGCAGCTTCTACTGGGCTTCATTCTTTGGAAAATTTGGAAGAATGAAATCAATGAATTTTTAAATCAGCCTCCAGGAATTGGCAAGAATTATGGACCACAATCAATTCCAATATCAAAGAAACAATCTATTTTCACCATTGGATGGACCAAGATTTAAAATACCCAATGAATGAGCTTCTCATGCTTAATTACTAGCAACTCAACTTCCCCCCCCCCTTTTCGCAGACCCTTCCACAACCATAAGTTGTAAGATCAACCCCACCCATTGGGAGCCTCCACAAAAAGGCTTCCAAAAATTAAACTTCGATGAATCTTCCAAGGGGAATCCGGGACTAGCAGAACATGGAGCAGTCATTTGTAACAACAAAGGGGAAATCCTCCACATAATTGCTAGGAATCTTGGTCACAACACCAACAATTTTGCAGAAATCTGGGGAATCCACAGAGGTCCGCAAGCAACCAAAGATCTAGGAATTTCCTGCATCATAGCAGAAGGATATTCGCATATTGTCATCAATCTCCTCTCTCGTCTCCTCAATGGTGCAGACCCAGAGAAAATATCCCCCAGTTGGAGACTTATGAATGGACTAATCAAAATCAAATCTATTCTCCAACCTCAATGGGTAATTCTTCCTTCCCATGTTCAAAGAACAACCAATCAAGTTGCTGACATGTTGGAAAATTTAGGGGTAGATTTGCATGAAGGAGACTTCTCATGCTCTCCCACCTCTTCCTCTACCAATGCCATAGTGATCGCTTGCAAAAACATAGCCAACAACAAGTACCATCTCCCAGATGGGGTGTTTATGGGCTCAGCATGTGGACAAACTAAGGGGATGACGTTAATCAACTCATGGGATTAACACCCCCTCTGTCGTTCTTCAGACCTCACGTGAGGCCAGTCTGTTGCAAGCTCAAGACGTTTTGAACCAGGGGAGATTGTATGGTGATGGACAGGATGCTTCCGCAGTCACATCTCCAACTCTGAAATGGAGCTCTTAGGCCAAATCCTGGGTGCGTCAAAGCCCATTTGCACCGTCGACCTCTAAATTTTCATCTCTCCATGGTTTTTGAGATCGTCATATCTTTCTAGTGTGAGCTACACTCACTCTCCTGGATTTCGAGTTCCTATTTTTCCCCACGGTTATTGCAGAACGTTTGGGTCTGGTTCGTCTGGACCAACACCGCGCACTTTCTCTACACTTTCCTTTGGTTTTCGCGGGCCAATTCCATGCCTCATCTCAGGGGTAAGTAGAAAAGGGGAGCGGCCTGGTATGCAGCTAGAGGAAGGGTTGCGCTCGACTGTGGTTCTCCCAAAGATACTGAAGGCATCCCCAATCTGAACCCCATTGAAGCTCACACTTCCACTCAGCCTACCCACTAAAGCACCCTGGATCTCTCCCCGCTCTTGAATCCTTACACCTGTTGAATCGAATGGTTCAACAACTATGGGAATTCTCTTGGGTTTGCTCATCCTCCCTTCTCCCCACCTCACCACCCTCCACCTCCACCTTTTCCCCCTCGCCACCCTCCCACCCCCCGCCTCCAATCACCTCCACTACTCCTTTTACTTCTGCCCCCTCCTCTATCTGTCCCTCCTCTTCCTCTGACTCTCCATTGTCCCCCCCCACTCCCCTCAGCTTGCCCCCATTGTGTAGAAAGAGAGTCTTTCGAGGACTCCTTGGATGACCTCAAGAGAAGTTTAGGGGATGTCAAAACCACCATTCACGAGCTACAAAGCAAGTAATCAGAGCATTGGAACTGTGTGGACCTCCTAATGTCATTCTTGCAGGACCTCCGACAAGCAATCTTGGACAGAAACAATTTCTAGGTGCGTCAAACTTTCACTGGGCAAAGGTCTGACCTCGGAACTAGTTGAATATGCTTCTAAAACTTGTTTATAGTTTTGTTTCGGTAGCCATGAGAGGTCGCCCAGCTCTGGGTAATTTGGTCTCAGTTTGTTTTCTTAGTCTAGCACTCAAAAACTATGCCCTATGTGGCATTGTTGTTTTTCCTTTCTGCTATTTTTTCATATATATTTTGGACAAGTGGCAGAAGTGGTTTCCCACCAGGGCATTACTACCACACTTGAACAGGTGAAATAGACATATGTAATTTCCATCTTTTGCAGGCTTTAATACAATTTTCTAACTTAAAAAAAAAAACTATGTACTCTAGCAGTTATACGTAACATATATCTTGTATGGATTAGTTAAATTTACATTTCATATGATTTCCTAATAATCTTATCTAATTTTCATGTTAATTACATAACAAAGTACATGTTCAAAGGCGCTTGTAACAATTCTCCTCATAGGTAAATAATTACTATCTTATTTTCTTTGCAGTAATTAAATTAAACTTGGAACTTCTCTCCATTTACATGTTATTATCATATGACAATTTCTTATCACCCAATTCCACATTTAAATAAATAGTCTGACTTCATGTTTATGAAGAAGACATATTTTGTTACATGATATTTGAACTTTTCTACGTTATTTTCAACATGTCTTTGTATTTATTTTTCTCACAGGGTTTATTTTCTTTCATGTGAATGATTTTCTAAAKATTCCTACCAGYGACGACCTGCTAAGAAGCTCCAACACGCTTGTCATTTCTTGGAGAGATAACTAAATGATACCATATGTATTTGTCACCTCTAGTTTTTATTCGATAACTTCATACTTCATTACAAACTTTAACATTTTATTTATGGTCAGTTTGTAGGTGGAAACGACCCTCATTAGAGAGTGTCCATATCATCACTCATTTTGTATCCTAGTTCATTACCCAACTTCAGGTTTACCTACATGTGATATCTTTTATTGCCATAGTATGAATTTGATTTAATATCATTGGGTTTTATTTTAGAATATTTACACAGAGATTAGATAACTATGTAATATTCTTTATAATGCTAATTACAACAACTTATATTATTTCTTTGTTATCAAGATAAGATTTAGTTTATAGTTTGTTGTGTTAACATGATATGGGTTGAATCCAGCGTCAAGGGTTTGATTATTGGAGCGACCCTCCTAGATATACAACTCTTCTTGTATTATATATTTACATATATGTTACCCTGTTTTGAGTATATACTTACATATAATATGTTTATTCTTCTTGTATTATATATTTACATATATGTATTATATATTTACATATGTGTTACATATATGTTACCCTGTATTATATAATCAGTTTGTTTCTTGTTAATTAAATAAATTAAAAATAAATATTACAAAAATATTCATCATCGATGTTTACGATGATATAATTACACATAAGTCTTTTCCAATACTTTCACAACGTAAACTAGAAATAAATTAAATGTTTAAATGTTTGTAAACTAAGGGACATTACATCCTCTCCCCCTTAAATTGAACATGGTCCAACATATTATATTTGTAATAGATATGGGTATGGCTTTCTCATGGATTCCTCCATCTCCGAAGTAACCTCCTCGGAACTAAAATGTATGCACTACACTTTGACCTGAGTGATGGCTTGCTTCTGCAACATAATCTCCTTCTTGTCAAGAATATGTAGCAGTTCCACCTGAAAATCACCTTCTAGTTTCACCTGAATCACATTCTAATTTACAACATGAGTTATATCATTTATGTACTTATTTGAAAATGGAACGTGAAATAAATTGTGAAATTTTAAGTTGGCTGGAAGTGCAAGTTGATAGGCCACTAGACCCACTCTGGCGATCACTTGAAATGGCCCACAATATCTGGGATCCAACTTGATACTTTTTCCCAATTTTAAAGCATTGTTCTTGGGTTTAGCATTGTTATTGGGTTTGAATTTAAAATAAACATGATCTCCAATGTTAAATTATGCATGTTTTCTTTTCAAATCGACAAATCTCTTTTGTCTATCCTGTGCAATTTTCAAGTTTTGTTTTGTTTTTTGTACAATTGTTTCCATTTCTTTTAACATATATGGTCCCAAGATAATCCTATCAATTGGGTTGTCCCAATTAACAAGTATTCAACATTTTATGCCATACATTACCTCAATGGGACTCATCTTTAAGGAGGCTTGATAACCATTATTATATGAAAACTCAACCAAGTGGAGGTACTCTTCCCACTTTGTGGGATAGTCCATCACATACATCCGCAACATGTCCTCTAAAATTCGGTTGACTCTTTCAGTATGACCATTAGTTTGAGGATGGTAAGTGTTGCTAAAGTTCAAATGAGTATCAAAACCACTAAACAAATCCTTCCATAAATTCGAGGTGAATTGTGTCCCCCTATCTAAAATTATAGTCTTTGGTATACCATGCATCCTAAATATTTCTTTCATAAAGATTTCAACAATTTTAATTGCCTTATGAGTTGATTTTACTAGAATAGAGTGTGCAACTTTAGTAAGTTTATCCACCTCTACCATAATAGAATCATTATGTTTCTTAGTTTTAGGCACTCCTATAATAAAATCCATGTTGATTACTACCCATTTCCACTCAGGAATGGGTATTGGCTGCAATAATCCAGTTGGGTCACAATGCTCATCTTTAACTTGTTGGCACTCAAAATACCTAGCAATATATTCAACCACTTCAGTTTTCATTCCAGGCCAAAAATACTCTTTTTTCAAAGTTGTTATAGTCTTTTGGTATCCTGGGTGACTTGAATAAGGTTTCTTATGTACTTCAACCAATATTAAATTTTTCAATTCTTCATTGTTTGGAATGTAAATTCTTCTCTTATACAACAATAATCCATCTTGATTATATTTGAATTTTGATTCTTCCTCAATTGAATCATTATTCTGTATTTTTTCCTGTAAATTTTTATAAGCTTCATCATTTTTTGTTGTTGATTTTATTTACTATTTTAGATCAGTTTGCATGTTACTGTTGTAAACTTCATTTAATTTTCTATTGATTGCATCTGCTATTTTATTCTCTTTACCCTTAATGTGTTTTATCTCAAAATCATACTCACTTAAGAAATATAAAAATCTTCCCTGTCTTGCATTCAATTTTTTCTAATCAAAAAATATTTAAGAATAATATTATTTGTTTTCAACAAACAATATCCTACCCAATAGGTAGTATCACCACATATTTAAAGCATGCACAATAGTTATTAATTTTGGATCATGTGTTCCATAATTATTTTTTTGAGCTATAAGTTTCCATGACTCATAACCAATCACATGAKCATCCTATAGCAACACTCCTCCTAACCCTTCTTTTGAGGCATCAATACATACCACATTATCTTTRCRTGGATCTTCTATCTTCAATATAGGTGTCGTTGTTAWTAATTGTTTTAATTTTTCAAATCTCTCTTGACATTTTTATGTCCATTTAAATCAGGTTCTTTTCTTTTGCAATGAAGTTAKTAGATAACCAAGTTTGGTGAACCCTTCTATGAATCTATGGTAATAACTTATGATTCCCATGAAAGATCAGACATCTAACACATCCTTTGGCACTGGCCAATATTGGATGTACTTGMCCTTTTCTGGRTCAACTGAGATCCCTTCAMTTGAAATTACATGTCCCAAATACTATAATTATCTTGATAAAAATCACATTTACTAAATGTTGCATACATTTGGTGYTSTCTAAGTGTTTGCAAGAATTTCCTCAATTTTTCTTCATGTTCCTCTTTGGTTTTTGAATAAATCAATATATCATCTATGAATACAATTACAAACTTGTCTAGATACTTGCTCAACACATTGTTCATCAAACACATAAATGTAGCAGGTGGGTTTGTTAAAACAAAAGGTACCACTACAAATTCATAGTGTTCATATCTAGTTTGAAACACAGTTTTATGAATTTCCTCCTCTTTAATTCTAATCTGGTGATATCCTGACCGTAAATCTATCTTAGAGAAAATATTAGCTCCTCCAACTTGATAAAACAATTCATCTATGTGAGGTAAAGGATAATTGTTTTTAATAGTCATCTTGTTAATTTGACCGTAGTCAATACACTTCTTTTTGACAAACAAAATTGATGCTCCCCATGGAGACACACTAGGTCTGATATATTGTTTATCTAAAAGTTCATTAATTTGCATCTTAAGCTCTGTCAGTTCTGGAGTACTCATGTGGTGAGGGACCTTAGACACTAGTGCAGATCGAGGTACTAAGTCTATGGTGAAATATATGTCTCGTCTAGGAGGTAATCCCAGAATTTCCTTCGGAAACACATCCTGTAACTCTTTCAGTATTGGATTCTTAGTTAACAAATTTTCATTCATTTCTTCAATATTTTGGATATGTGAAAAACATAAATATCACATCCTTTCCTTGCATTCCTTTTTTTATTTTAAATCAAATATTTTCCTTATCGACAGTCCCCATAGTATTCCTTTCACTATTATGTTTTTTTCCAAAATCATCTATGTAGTTAAAAGTCTTTTCACAACAGTTTATAAGAGATAAATGTTTTTCCAACCAATCCATGCCAATGAGAAGATTATAAGACCCTAATGGTAAAATATTTATATCTAATAGAGTATCCATACCATCCATGTTTACTTCACAATATTTTACCATTTCAACAACTTTTTTTTGTTCATGTAGCTAACTAAACTAGCCAATATTTCTTATGTTTGACTTTTTCTAGTTTGCATATTTCTACCAATGTAGGTGAAACATAACTCAAAATTGCACCAGGGTATATTAATAAAGATACATGTTTCTGATTTAATGTTCATTATATCTCCACCATGGAATATTGATGGTCAGATTGTTGATTTTCCACAGTAGCATTGATTTTGTGAATACTTCAAGCAATATCACTTATTGTTTCTTCTTCCTAAATGTTGTGTACTTCATGATTTTTGTTTTTGTTTAAAGGGAAATTTTGGTAGAATTGAGCCTCTTTATAGCCCCAACACTAAAGAATCTCCTAAAATATCTCACTAACTATCTTATTTGAAAAATATGTAGGTTTTTTTTGTTCTGAACTAATACACTTTGTTTTCCAACAATTTTGTTTCTCTTAACTGGTGCACTGTGTGATGGTTTTCAAGGATGTTTAAAAATTTTCGTCTTGGCATCAAACTTGTCCTTATGTTTTTGTTGTCGTGGTTTTTAATTTTCATTTTTCTGTTTAAATTGATTAAAACATAGCTTAGCATGTCTTATCACTTCATTCATGGTATTTGGATTAAGAAATTCAATTTTTTCTTTATATTCTTAAGGAAAACAACTCATGGACATATAAACATTTTCCTTCTTCTCCCTAATGTAAGGTACATGCCTCATAAGATTCACAAATTTAGTCACAAAGTATTCAATGGACATATGTCCCAGTTTAATATCATGGAACTCCTTGGTATTTTCGTCATAATATTGTTTCGTTAAATTTTTTTTTTAAATATTTCTTGAACATTTTCCAGTTTAGCTCATTGCTTCTAATCTTATTCATTGTTTTCGTTTCCTGCCACCAAATGGCAGCTTTTCCAGTCAATTAATGCACAACTAATTTAGCCTTCAAGTTTCCAATGTGATTGTAAATTTGAAAGCATTTACTCATGTTCATAAGCCAAGATTTTGCTCCTTCCTTGGATTCACCATCAAAACTAGGTGGTCTTATTTTCCTAAATTCTCCAAGCATTTCTTCCTCATGCAATTTCCTTTTCTTTGTTTTAGGTATAATTCTCTTCAATGTGTTGTTGTCCAAATTATCTTTGTTATTTTCTTCATCTACCAATTATGTTTTATCATTGTTCACTTGATATTCCTTATGTTTATGTGATTCCTCATTATAAATCTCTCTTTTGGAATTACTTGAAGTATGTCCTACCAATATTTGTTCCTTCACTTAATTCATGTTCTTAAGAAGAATCTCATTTAACTCTTCTTGTTCTTTATTATCCTGAAGTAACCTTTCATTATATATATTTATACTTTGCAGATCTTCTTTAGGACTATGCATAGTTTGCAATAGTCCTATAGA
>JASDQU010373935.1:18189-32386 GCA_032191745.1 Picea mariana | reverse complement strand
CATAAATATCACATCCTTTCCTTGCATTCCTTTTTTTATTTTAAATCAAATATTTTCCTTATCGACAGTCCCCATAGTATTCCTTTCACTATTATGTTTTTTTCCAAAATCATCTATGCAGTTAAAAGTCTTGTCAGAACAGTTTATAAGATATAAATGTTTTTCCAACCAATCCATGCCAATGAGAAGATTATAAGACCCTAATGGTAAAATATTTATATCTAATAGAGTATCCATACCATCCATGTTTACTTCACAATATTTTACCATTTCAACAACTTTTTTTTGCTCATGTAGCTAACTAAACTAGCCAATATTTCTTATGTTTGACTTTTTCCAGTTTGCATATTTCTACCACTATAGGTGAAACATAACTCAAACTTGCACCAAGGTATATTAAAAAAGATACATGTTTCTGACTTAATGTTTATTATATCTCCACCATGGAATATTGATGGTCAACTTGTTGATTTTCCACGGTAGCATTGATTTTGTGAATACTTCAAGCAGTATCATTTATTGTTTCTTCTTCATAAATGTTGTGTACTTCATGATTTTTGTTTTTGTTTAAAGGGAAATTTTGGTAGAATTGAGCCTCTTTATAGCCCCAACACTAAAGAATCTCCTAAAATATCTCACTAACTATCTTATTTGAAAAATATGTAGGTTTTTTGTTGTTCTGAACTAATACACTTTGTTTTCCAACAATTTTGTTTCTCCTAACTAGTGCACTGTGTGATGGTTTTCAAGGATGTTTAAAAATTTCCGTCTTGGTATCAAACTTGTCCTTATGTTTTTGTTGTCGTGGTTTTTCATTTTCATTTCTCTGTTTAAATTGATTAAAACATAGCTTAGCATGTCTTATCACTTCATTCATGGTATTTGGATTAAGAAATTCAATTTTTTCTTTATATTCCTAAGGAAAACAACTCATGGACATATAAACATTTTCCTTCTCCTCCCTAATGTAAGGTACATGCCTCATAAGATTCACAAATTTAGTCACAAAGTATTCAATGGACATCTGTCCTAGTTTAATATCATGGAACTCCTTGGTATTTTCGCCATAATATTGTTTCGTTAAATTATTTTTTTTAAATATTTCTTGAACATTTTCCAGTTTAGCTCATTGCTTCTAATCTTATTCATTGTTTTCATTTCCTGCCACCAAATGGAAACTTTTCCAGTCAATTAATGCACAACTAATTTAGCCTTCAAGTTTCCAGTGTGATTGTAAATTTGAAAGCATTTACTCATGTTCAGAAGCCAAGATTTTGCTCCTTCCTTGGATTCACCATCAAAACTAGGTGGTCTTATTTTCTTAAATTCTCCAAGAATTTCTTCCTCATGCAATTTCCTTTTCTTTGTTTTAGGTATAATTCTCTTCAATGTGTTGTTGTCCAAATTATCTTTGTTATTTTCTTCGTCTACCAATTATGTTTTATCATTGTTCGCTTGATATTCCTTATGTTTATGTGATTCCTCATTATAAATCTCTCTTTTGGCATTACTTGAAGTCTGTCCTACCAATATTTGTTCCTTCACTTAATTCATGTTCTTAAGAAGAATCTCATTTAACTCTTCTTGTTCTTTATTATCCTGAAGTAACCTTTCATTATATACATTTATACTTTGCAGATCTTCTTTAAGACTATGCATAGTTTGCAATAGTCCTATAGAAATGTCTTTTGGTTGATCATTGTTAACTTCTACCTACATCCTGGATTCACTTTGATTTGATATACTCATCCATGATAATTTGTTTTTAATTCCGATATGTGCAACACACAATGACGTCAATTATTTTGTTTATAAGATATATATATATATATATATATATTTATAAAAATAACAAAATTTATGTTTTTGTTTGCTCTGATCCCATAAGGTTGTAGTGTTTCAACCATGCTCGGATACCATTTACGACTCTTTTCACCAACATTTTTTTCCCCGTTTTTAACAATGTACTCTATAAGATATACTTAGCATATATCTTGTATGAATTGGTTAAATGTATATTGCATATGATTGTCTAATACTCTTATCTAATTGTCATGGTGTTGAAATGACAAGGTACATGTTCAAAGGTGCTTCCAATGACTCTCCTCATAGGTAAATAAATACTATCTTATTTCCTTTGAAGTAATTAAATTAAACTCTGGAAATGTTCTCCATTTACAAATTATTATCATATTACAATTCTTATCACCCAATTCCACATTTAAATAAACATTGTGACTTCATGTTTATGGAGAAGACATATTTTGTTACTTGATATTTTAACTTTGTTACCTTAATAGAACTCTTAAGAACAATAATCCGTTATCATGATTTAATCCTTGTACATTTCTTATGGAGACCAAACCTTTATATGGCTAATATAAATATTGGACATGGTGTTACAGGTGAATCCTCAAGTGGACAAGTGGATTCCCTCTTGGTATCTAGACCCCTAAAACCAAGACAGAAAGGGTGCTATCATTGGTCACTGACATCCTTTTAGATCTAATTAAGCCAATGCATGAAGAGGAAGAAGAAAAGTGTACATTTTTAAATGGTGTTTTTCCTCACAAAGTCCAAGTTGAGCTTCAATCCCAAGCTCCTCGATAGGTCCTGTAGAACAAACAAAGATACAACAAGCTTTCTATTCTATTGAGATTAGCTCAAATACAGATCTATCTATTGAAGATAAGTTCATGTGGAACAAACATAAACTTGAAAGAAATAGGACAAGCATATATGTATATTAATGAGAACAAATGAAGAGCACTTATAATCCTCTGATGAAGGTGCAGCATCTTCTTCCAGCTCTCCTTGTCCAACCCCTTTGCTCAAGCAATCTACATTGATTATGTTTCAATGGCATCTCACTTATGGGATCATAAGTTTGGTGTAATTCTCAATATCCATATCATGTACTGTATATTACCTATGAGATCATAGGTTTCATACCTCCAATATTTTCTGTATCATGTACCCTTTCACCATGAGAAGGCCTCCTTATATAAGATTGGAGAGGCCCAACCACTTGAGAGATATTTGGAATAAATTGAGGATTCCTCTCCTTCAGTTGTGGATCTTCCCTAAGAACATGCCTTGAACTCATATTCAAATCCAACCAACCTCAGAGATTGAGGGGATTCTCCCCTGATTTCCTCCAACAAACCAAATTTCGCCCAAAAAGGTCAGCGCTCCCTCAAAAGGGACACAAAGAATTGGAACACTCCCCTGGAAGAGGGGACAGAGTGCCAGTGCTCCCTAACAGAGCATAAGGGAGCGCTCCCTTACAAAAATTGACTTTTTAGTGGTTTTTTCAGTGGCAAAAGGCTTGTACTTCTTGTCAAATGATTTCTCTTCTTCAAGACTAGTCTTTGAGGTGTCTTAAGTGTTCTTATGATGTCGTTAGATGCACGACGTAGACAAGATGGAAGTATGATGTTTGCAACACTTGCAACACTTATGGTCAATATGTGACACTTGCAGACAAGATGTGACACTTACAACACTTGTAATGACGACATTTGCAATATTATTGAAGTGAGTAATTTTGATGTGTAGCAGATTGCCCCCCAAAGTGCGAAGTCAGAAGACGATGATGAATGAAGTAATTTGTAGATTTTTTCAAGCAAAGGTATGGATCCAGAGAGGCTAGAAAAATCTACACACAACCATCAAACAAATATTATGACATGTTTCAAACCCAAGGAAGGCATACCTATGCTTGAGTGATAAAGACTTTTTTAGGTATGGCTGCCATAGAATACACTGCAGATCCATAATTATATTGACAAAAAGGTATAGCCACCGAAGATAAAATGTGGATCTATAATCCTATGACCTAAACTAATCACAGCCATGAAGAATACATAGTGGATCTACGAGATGACAAGACATAGCCACAGACCAATACAAAGTGGATCTATGTGATATTATATGTGTCAATATTTAAGAGAAACTTCGTCGCAACATGGGTAAAGTATATATCAGAGTGAATGACTCAACCCATGGTCTTATTACCAATCCCAACGTAGTACGAATCTAACCATGTGAATAGATGTCCTGATGTCGAACATGGCAGAAACCACTTGATTACTGGTCAATGATGTAAACCGTTAATAAGTGCGAGGGAAATCACCATTAATGTCAATGATTCCCAAGGTACCCTAGTACATTCCAACGAATGTGAATAGATGATTTGAAGTCGAACATCTGTGTAATCATCCAATCAGAGGTCAATGATGTAAACCTATTGTTGGACGTGAGGAGGCCTTCCATTGAGGCATGCAGGTCCCAAAGTACTAACTAGTTTCTAAGTCTAGTTCTTGGATGATGTGTTGAAGTCGACAAGAATAGACTCGTCGCAGGAGGGCCTTGATGTATTCCCCATCAATGAAACGAAACTGACATAGAGATGTAATTGGTAGATCAAATGAGCATGGACTGACACAGGTATTGAAATAGGATATTAGTGATGGTTGACTTTCGAGGCAGATACTTCCCTTGAACACTGAGGCACAACAGCAGAAACATGACATGGACCAAAACATGATGATGCAATGGACACTGTGACTTTCATCGAGTGACCCAAATGAGTAAGGAAAATCAAAGGATTGGTTTAGTGTAGAGGTTTAGTAGATTGAAATGCATGCAAAGATAAAATGTCGTGTTCAAGGGCAACTGTAAGGTTACTAGCAAAGTTCTCAAAAATTGCTTGGCTTGCTTCTTTCAATTTTTTCCCCCATCCAGATAGACGAGTACCTCTTTTTAATTTAACGAGCTCGAGGAGGGTAACACATGCTCGATATAACTCACCTTTGGTAATTCCCTCTTCCTTTGTTTAATGAACTAGAAGAAGTAAGGGTTCGGTCCCATATGGGCCCTTCAATGTATGATTTTTTTAACGAGTCTAGAGAAGGTAAACTCAGTGATTTTTCATGTTTAGAGAGTCTGAAAAGAACTTAAAGACGACTCCAATTTTGTCATTTTTCATAATGTTAGTCTTGCGAGGCCAAAAAATAGATAAATTATCACTCAAAAGATGCCCTTTCAAACCTTTTAATGAGTGGGAAAGGAAGCAAGATCACTCGACAATATTTTCATGTTTAGAGAGTCTGAAAAGAGCTTAAAGACGACTCCAGGGGGTTCCTTTTTCATTTAACCATGCAAGTCCAAAAAAGTGATAAAAGTATACTCGGTTACATTCTCATGTTTTTATGAGCGCGAGAAAGAACAAAGACTAAGCTCGGTACTCTGGCCCCAGTTTGAAAAGATAGTGGCTTAACTCCAAAATGATCATCAAAGGCTAGAGGCATGCCCCCCAAGCTTCAATTCATTCACTGACTTTGAGGTTGTCACCAATTTCTCTACTAGATGGAGAAAAAGGATACATGTGGATGAAATGAAGGTTGAAATATGAGACCTAACAAAAGACTCAACTCGACATCTACGAGATCTGGCGAAAGACTCGACTTGACAGGAGAGGTGACTGTTTCATTTTTTAACAAGCTTGACACAAGAAAATAACTATGCTCAAGGATCTGGGTTGAATCCCCAGATTTTGTTTCATTTTTTAACGAGCTTGTTACAGAGAGGAAAAAATATGCTCATGACCTATGTTTCATTTTTTAATGAGCTTGCCACAGAGAGGAAAACTATGCTCGTGACCTCTATTTCATTTTTTAACGAGAATTCTACAGAGAAGAGAAACTATGCTCATGGATTTTGTTTCATTTTTTAATGAGCTTGCCACAGAGAAGAGAAACTATGCTCGTGGACTCTTCTTGATCATGGATTCCAAGAGGATAACGCTCTGGAAGGACACCATGTCAAGGGATAAAACTCAGTCATGGCTTCCAAGAGATCTTCACTAGATGGAAGAAGAATGCTCTGGAAGGAACACATGTCGAGGATCGTGTCAGGGGTAAGATGATCATGCTCCAATAGCCCTACTGAAGAGATCACCATGTCAACTATTGGATCTAACTCATCAAAAGTTGAATTCATGGGAGACAACACCACATAATTGACCTGTGGCAGAGGTGATACTAACTGCATATAAGGCCCATTTAGGGAGGTCATTGGGTTGATGGTAAATTCAGAGCCAACAAACAAAATTTGATCAATAGTCACAATTCTTCCATCGTGCGGGAAATATATCACACGGAAAAAAGTGGACACAATAGCTTTCATGGCATAGACATAATCTCGCGCAAGGAGTAAATTGAAATCCAAGGGGTCCTAGACTACCATAACATCAATAAAGATAGTTTTCCCTCACAAAGTTACAAGAAACTAAGGAAGGATACCTAAAGGGTGACAGCTTCTTCTGTTAAAAGTGAACAGAATCTGGGTAACTGGCACAAGCTGACGATAACCCAAATCTTGCCAAGCAATAGAGGACAAAATACTAACAGACGAACCTTCATCTATCAGTGCATGAGGAACGTCCCGACCACAAAATTTTACTGTAATATTGAAAGGCATGTGAGAGGGAAGATGAGGTCCATTTAGTACACCCAAATCAAAAAGGATGGCCTCATTACTTGGAAGGGTTTTCACAAGAGAAGGAGGAATGCCCCTCAGCATGGTAGACCCTGTTTCAACGAGAAAAACGTGGGTAGAATCGGATTTACTCTCTAGCGGGAGAGTAGGATCTATCAATGATAGGATCGAATCAACCACCTTGACACTCTTCACAGGAAGAGTGGGATTGACCGATGATGTAACCGGAGCAACCAATTTGGCACTCATCAGAGGAAGAGTGGGATTGACTGATGATGTAATCGGAGCAACCACTTTGGCACTCATTAGAGGAGGAGTGGGATCGATCGATGGTGGAATTGGATCGACCACTTTGACACTCTTAAAATGAAGGGTGGGACTGACCAAGTAAAGAATTGGATCAGTCACCTTGTTTCACTTTCCAAATGAAAATTGGGGCTGATCAATGACAAAACTGGATCAGCTACTTTGGTGAGTGGTTCAACTAAGGATGAAACTAGATTGACCACTTGATCAACCAGATTGAGCAGGGATGGAACCGGATTGACCATTCCATCAACTAATGATGGGTTGGGAGAAATCTTATGATAACCTTTTGGAAGTTGAAGTTTTTCCAAAAGATAAGAAGCCTCGTCCATACGAGGACAAAGGTGAGAATAATGATCACCTTCACATAACATACAAGGGAATTTGATAGTTTTCTTCTTCTTACCAACCTTAACATCACTAGTTGACGGGGTATCACCGGCATGACCATCAGGGGCCGATGATGTGGAGGACCACACTTCTAAGACCTTGGGAATACCAAGACAATCCTTCAGAAGGTGATCACCCTTACAAAGATTGCAAGGGAATTTGGGTTTTAGATTCTTCATTTTAACCTTATCTACCTTATCAACACTCCCAGTACTATTAATAGTAGTTGGTTGCTTAGATCCAACGTTTGATGTAGTTGGAGGCTTGGTCCTTTCTGGTTCTTCTTCTTCTCTTTCCTTCTTCTTATCAAACTGGCTACTCGCTTTAGATATTTCACTAGGCGAAGAAGGAGAAATGTAAGGAGACCTGACGGATGAAGAAGGTGAAAGGTCGACATGAGGTTGATGTGTGGGTGATGTGCTTACATCTAAAGCACCTTCATTCGAGATGACCAGAGTGGAAAAAAACCATACCAATAACCCAATTGTGAGACCTGGAAGGCTCAAAGTGGCGATGTAAGGAGGATCAATGTTTTTGTAAGAAGGAAAAACAAAGGGTTCCCTTGGAAAAGGGGTTCCTTGGAAAAGGGGTTCCTTCATTGGTCATTCCAGGAATTGATGCCATAAAAATAAAAATCCAACGTAGATTCTGCTAGGGAGAACAAACAACACATGCTAAAAATCTAGTAAGCAAGCAAGCAAACAAAACCTTCTCACAATGAGCACACTAGTTGGTGATGAAATCCAATGCCATGGGAACAAAGTAAGGGGTTGAGATAGAGACTGTGGAAAAGTTATGTCGATGACCTGCTTAACGGACTTACACCCTGGTGCAAACTCCCACACATAAATGTGGGTATAACCTCCAAGGAGCTCGAGTGAGTCTGGCCAACGTCGATTCCAGGTACCGTGAAGACTTTCCCCTCCACATTCACCTCATGTAAAAACCCTAAAAAGATAGGCCACTAAGGTTACCAACTACAACAGTGATGCCTGGGAAAACAGTCGACAGTCTTATCCACATGCAAGGGCAGGGTATCTAGCCCGAAATCAACTTGAAAGCATTCCACTCATCATTGTGGGTATACCTTAAAACGACCCCCATAATACGTGCAATCTCTACACCAAGACCAACAAAGCAGGGTGAGTAAATCTTCCATTCTTAATGCAACCTCGTGATTGACCCTTGTGTGAGAAGGGCTTCCTAGGACAAATGTAGCAATTGGATTTCACCGCTCCCTAAAACAAGATCCTATGTTTGTTTGTAGCTTTGGAAATTTATCTTTCACACCTATTCCAAAGCCCTGCAACTAATATAATGTAGGTTTTCTACCAGAAAATATAAAAATGTCTAATCAATTTTAGTTTAGCGCTTGATTTTTAAAGTTGTTGATACTCAAAAGAAAAGGAAAATGGTGTGGACAATAGAGAAACCACTCAAAACTTAATTGCTTGGGAAAATGATCTCAAAGATCAAATGAAATGGTGGATAGACCTTTGAATTTCCTCACAAAAGCTTCCACTCAGTCAAATAAATGAGAAGAAAACAACAAGTTAACTCTAAATCATAAAAGACAAAGAGTGACTTCTAGGTCAGGAAGAAAAAGATTCCACAAACCCAAACAAAAAGTGATCAATTCTTAGAAAGCAGAGTGTTGAAGGCCAAATCAAGGATGTACATAGATTATAAGACTCTAAGCAAGTTCCAAAAGCAAAAATTAAACTTCAAAGAATGAAACCCTAGAGGATTTTTCACAGAAAAGGGACAGCGCTCTGGTATAAGGGGCACCAAATCATTCCAATGCTCTATGTAAGACCAGTAGGGAGCACCAGCACTTTGATAACAAGGGTAGGGGGGCGTTGGCCTCTAAAAATTCAGAAAAAAATGCCCAGAAAATCAAAGAATCAAGCAGACTCAGTCAATAAATTTCAAGGTGATGAAATCAAGAGCCAATCAAATAGATCTAAGAATCAAAGACAGTATGGAGAAGGTCAAGAAGTGGGCAAAGGGCCAAAACAATATCTAGGAAAGGAATCAAAAATTAGAGCTCTTCCCCAGTGGAGTCGCCAATTTCTGTTACAGGTGAATCCTCCTGCGGACAAGTGGATTCCCTCTTGGTATCTAGACCCCCAAAACGAAGACAGAAAGGGTGCTATCATTGGTCACTGACATCCTTTTAGATCTAATTAAGATAATGAATGAAGAGGAAGAAGAAAAGTGTACCTTTTTAAGTGGTGTTTGTCCTCGCAAAGTCCAAGTTTAGCTTCAATCCCAAGCTCCTCGATAGGTCCTATAGAACAAACAAAGATACAACAAGCTTCCTATTCTACTGATATTAGCTCAAATACAAATCTATCTTATGAATACAAGTTCATGTGGAACAAACATAAACTTGAAATAAACAGGTAAAGCATGTATGTATATTAATGAGAACAAATGAAGAGTACTTACAATCCTCTAATGAAGGTGCAACAACTTCTTCCATCTCTCCTTGTCCAACCCCTTTTCTCAAGTAATCTACATTGATTATGCTTCAATGGCATCTCACTTATGGGATCATAAGTTTGGTGTAATTCTCAATCTCCATATCATGTACTATATATTACCTATGAGATCATAGGTTTCATACCTCCAATCTTTTCTATATCATGTACCCTTTCACCATGAGAAGGCCTCCTGATATAAGCTTGGAGAGGCCCAACCACTTGAGAGATCTTTGGGATAAGTTGAGGATTCTTCTCCTTCAGTTGTGGATCTTCCCTGAACTCATATTCGAATCCAACTAACCTCGGAGATTGAGGGGATTCTCCTCTGATTTCCTCCAACAAACCAAATTTCGCGCAAAAAGGCCAATGCTCCCTCAAAAGGGACACAGAGAATTGGAACGCTCCCCTGGAAGAGGGTACAGAGTGCCAACGCTCCCTAATAGAGCATAGGGGAGCACTCCCTTCCAAAAATTGACTTTTTAGTGGTTTTTTCAATGGAAAAAGGCTTGTACTCCTTGTCAAATGATTTCTCTTCTTCAAGACTAGTCTTTAAGGTGTCTTAAGTGTTCTTATGATGTCGTTAGAGGCATGACATAGGCAATATGGTAGTATGTTGTTTGCAACACTTGCGACACTTATGGTCAATATGTGACACTTGCGGACAAGATGCAACACTTACAACACTTGTAATGACGACACTTGTGACACTATTGAAGTGAGTAATTTTGACGTGTAACACATGGTTTAACTCTTCTCTCATTATGTTAACAAATTTTCAACATTAAACATATTTGATATTATATTCACTATTGTGGGTATTAGTGGATTATATCTGTCATGATTTAATCCTTATACATTTCTTATAGAGACCAAACCTTTATATGGCTAATATCAATATTGGACATGGTTTAACTCTTCTCTCATTATGTTAACAAATTTTCAACATTAAACATATTTGATATTATATTCACTATTGTGGGTATTAGTAGATTATATCCACAACGCACCCTTAATAACCATATATAATAACTATGATATTCATCCATGTATGACAATTAATATAACATACTCCATATTTTAATGACCATGTCGTTTACCCACACGGTTCTTGAACTTGGAATCTACAAAAGATATTTGCATAGGTTTATAACATATATTATTGCATTCAGTTGTCACAAGTCACAATCACACATTAATTACACTAAACTAACATGTGGTTAACTGTGTGTTTAACAGAACCTTAAGTTTGGTTTACTCACCATAAATATTTTGGTAATAAAATAGATAAACTCTCTGCCAAGCCATGTCTTGGAGCCATTAATTTTTCTGAGTTGTCACTCTTTGAGTACCATCGCTGTTATCTATGGCATGGAAATCCATGAGCCCTATCCAACATTGTTGCTTACATCGTTTGGATTGGTTTATTCACTGTATCATTTGGATTGCTTTATTCACTATATTTTTGAATTATGATTACAAGTTGAGAGACCTTCATCAAATTTAACATCTCTCCTAATAATAATTTCATTGGAATGAGGTTGGAGAAGTATTCAACCTTTTACATCTTCAAAATATCCAAAAAAAAATGAATTTCTCACTCTTAGGATGTAATGATTTACATTTCTCATTGAGAATGTGAGCCCATGCTTCACTACCAAACACACAAAAGTGGCCTACATATGATTTAATTGTACTCGATGCTTCTTCCAATGCTATATCTTTTAAATCCTTTATGAGAGTGAAATTAACTATGTAATTTTAACAATTAATGGCATTCACCCAAAAATAAGGATTTAATCCCATAGATTGGATCATACAATTTTCCATTTCCTTAAATGTGTAATCATTTTCTCTTAGCAACGCCATTTTGTTGTGGTGTATATGGAATAATATGTTGCATATAGATGTTCTATGTAGTGCAGTAAGTTGGAAATTTGTTGTTAACATATTTTCCTCCATTATTTATTATTAACTTATGGTGATCACTTTTTCATGAAAATGGAAAATAACCAAAATTGAGAGAAAATATCTTGTGGGAAACAAAAAATACTCATGTGCTTTTATAGAGGTGTTACTCTTTCTTGATATATGGAAGATTCTTCTTATGATATTAGATGCATGCAATAGGTGAGTGATAAATGGAAAACCCTAATCAATCTTCCAATAAAACTCTTGTATATATATGTACTTGTCAAGAACATCATCTTATTTAAGAAAAAGAAGTAAATATAATTGCACACGATTTGTATCTGCAGGGTTTAGAGTATGCTTTTAACAAATATTTTTCTTTCTATTTAAAATAATGTGAATCTAGAATCAGTTATAAATTTGCAAGATGAATTGTATATATATATATATAATGAATAGGTCATCAAATAACTTTAAAGCATTCATTCGTTAATATTAAAAGGTTTTGAAAAACATCGTGTGCTAAAGAATCCATTGATATCATCATCACACATATTCATAAAAACAAAATGCAACTTAAATAGTTCTTTGAGGGAGAACTTGATAATAATATATATCAAACATAAAAAGTTTAAGATTGTATTAAACAAGAGAACTAGAACAACCTCAATAAGATCTCAATGACTATTAGATAAACTAAAATAGATTGCATTTGTTTTTTTCAAGCAAGGATTTTTCTCCTTTAGACCTGAAATACCATGGGGAATGCTTGGAAGAATATTGGGAGAGAAATTTGATCAGATCTAGATCTTCCTCTTGCAAACCATACATAGAAAACCTAATGGAAAGAACCAAGATGAAGGAAATATGAGGGATAAAGTTGAACAAGATAATTCAAAAATTTTGGAAAGGGAAAACTTGCTTCCAACAAGAAACCACAACTGCAAAAACTCCTTTGAATATGATTCTCATCTTCTTTTATAATCTTCTCTTCATCCTTTTGGATATTCTTTAGGGTTATGGTTTTATTTTCCCCTTTGTGAATGTGAAATTAGATATCCATGCCCAAAACTAGGACCCACTTTACACATTCATAAATTTATTTTTAATAAACCATTTTCAAAATGATTTGTTTCCAAGCTAAAAATAGTCACAACTTTGTTTTTTTTAATTTTTAGGGAATGATATATATCATTCCAAACATGAAAACCATTTGTAGGTTATTATTCACATATATATATTTCCAATGAGGTCTTGTTTGATCAATTTGGACATCAGGATCTCAAGTTATGGGCTCTAGAAGATAGGGACTCGACAATTTTTGATATGTTCTTGCAGGTGAATTATTGGCCCTTGATTTGTGAATCTTCCCTATTTATCCCACATGCATTGTGGGAGAATTATTATATAATGTTTGTAAATTGTTAAGTAGAAATTATCTAAATACACAATCACATACAATGATCCAAGAAAAATATAGAGAAATATCGACTTATTATTATCAAACCCTTAGGGTAGGGAAACACCATACAATGGATCTATTGACGGGGAAGAATTCGCCCTGCAACAATAAGGGGTTCTCTGTGGCACATGGTACCAATTATACTATGCATCGTTTATTTTAGGAGACCCATTCAGAATTTGAGCTAGCTTGCCTTGTTGGTTATGAGGGTGAAAATGGATGGTTATGCAATGCAAACATGTATATGAAGACTATGTATTAAAAGAAATATAATCTACTACTAATCTATCATATCCTATCTTATCTAGGAGAAAACTATAGTAACCAAATGAGTTGTAGATGAAACAAAACTCTACTAGAAACCCCACACAAATAGTTGAAATGAAGATGTGGAGTAAGAAACACGAGCATACATACATATAACTAGAAAAGTCTAAATCATACTTATGCATACATTAACAACTCATGAGCTCAAGACTTGAAAATATAAGAAAGAATAACAATATTGTAACATAACATTGAGTGCATCAAATTAGTATATCAATAAACATTGTTCTTATAGTCCATGTGATCATCATACATTCTATTTGAAGAAGTTCACAGCAAAATTAGCCACACACACAAGTTCTTCTCTCTTTTCAAAATTGGCTCTAAGGGATTCTCAATACTAATCAACACACAATATATGTCCTTGAATTAGTTCTTGAGTTTATATTATTCTTGAAGCCCCTTATAAATGAGTATATTTTTCTATTTATACTCTTTTTTATAATTTTCTTGTGACTCTTTGTATTCCTTTAAACAAGTTGTTACAAAATTGTTCATCTCCCTTTTTCTTGATGACAAGTGTAAAAAGAAAAGACAAAATTGGGAGTAGTTCAGAAAATACAAAATAGGGAGCAGGTAATAGCAATTTTGAATTTGATATTTTGTCCTTTTATGAATTCTTGTCCCGGAGGTATGCTACCCAGATTTCCAATTGATCATGTAGGGATATGATTCTACAAAATGCCAACTCTTCTATCGTATTCATGTGCAAATCTATGGTGTCATCGAGGATATGCATATCCTTTGATAGTGTAGCCATGAATGCGTAAACTATAACATGGACCTTTGTCAGTTGAATGAGGTGTTGTTATGTTAG
>JASDQU010373935.1:0-17408 GCA_032191745.1 Picea mariana | reverse complement strand
AGATTTCCAATTGATCATGTAGGGATATGATTCTACAAAATGCCAACTCTTCTATCGTATTCATGTGCAAATCTATGGTGTCATCGAGGATATGCATATCCTTTGATAGTGTAGCCATGAATGCGTAAACTATAACATGGACCTTTGTCAGTTGAATGAGGTGTTGTTATGTTAGATATGTTGTTACTCAGGTGGTTGCCTTGGTGACTCCTCGTCTGCAACTTGTGTTGTCTTGTACCTTGTCGACTAGTTCCTCGATTATAATATTTTTTCCAAGCCCCTCTAGCTAGGGCAGTCAACATAACTTGGGTAGTTATTGAGCCGCTTTGTTTATGCGTGAACATATTTCTATTGAGCTTGTTGTTTCTTTGTCTAAATTTTGTTCCATTTGTTGATAGTGGTCTAGTGCATAGGCGTCAGTATTTTTTTCCTAGCTGAAGGACGATATAGCTTTGTCACTGCATCTAGGTTCTCTACAATACATGTATCAATGTAGTTCATTCCCTCCCGGATAATATTGAATTGTGTTATCTTGGTTTGTACATTGTTATGCTAGTTTATGATAATGTCAGCTAAGTCCTGGAACATGTGCAGGTTCACATACATATAGATAAGAGATTCTTCAAGCTCAGTATTGACTTTTTCCATGCTTTCCTTGAAACTTCGGAGTATGCCCTCGTCTATATTTACATGTCGAATATTTTCCTCAAGCTCCCTTATCTTTTTTTCTTGTTCCAAATTTTTTCGGCACATATTTCTGACGTTGTCCTCTGTGGCATTGCAAAAAGAGAATCCAGTTGAGGCTATGGCTACTAGATATTTTCTCACATGCTCTATCATAGGGATCTGTGTAATGAATAAAATTTGGTTTCCCCCTATTATCAAAACTTTATTTTCTTGTTCTTGGACAATCATGCTTGATGCTTTTCCATATACGAACTTCCTTAGKTTGGGTACATCATTTGTCCTAAATGGAGGACCAAATACCAAACTTAGTTCRTTGGCACWGGTTGTTGATATATYAGAGATATCATTGTCCWTYGGGAYTGTCTCACTATTTCTATCCTCTTTAACTTTCTTTCTTTGTTCTTCCTCAACCACTTTATATGCAGCTTCCTTCTTTGTTGCTTCTTTTGTTGTTGTTGTTGTTGCAACCTTTTCTATTGTTTCCTTTTGCTCGGCTTCTTTCTGGGAATTTTCCTTTGCTGCAACTTCTTATTTAGCTTTGGATTTGGCTTCTTCAGTGATATTCCTCTTTTTATCAGCAGCGCCATCCTTTTTACTGTGAACCTTCTCTTTATTCCTCCTCTTTTCATAAATTATCGTCTCTTCTTCCTATGTCGATATTTAATGTGCAGAAGTAGAAACGAGAGATGTCCTTCATGCTACCTCCTCCTCTGCTTTATTTCTATATCCTTCTTGTGATTTATCTTCATTTGTGATCTGGATTTAGGAGAGAAATGAACTGATTAACAAACTGAATACAATAAACACAAAGATATGAAGAACAACACAGATATCCAGTTAACAATATCATCTATTGAATAAATAAAATAGGTTGAAACTGTAAAACTGAAACACTTACTCGAATGGTGGTAGCTATCTCTGAGAAGAGATGTGGTTGCTACACACATCTATTTGAGAAGAAGGATTAAAATGAGGCTCTAGAGGCCCTTTTTATATTACTCATGAATTCCAAAACCCTGGACATCCAAAAACCTAACCCTAGGAGGTTAAACGCCAAAAGTCATGTGGGCCTCTATGGGTAAGTTGGTACCTCAACTTCCCAAGGTAGTAAATTTTTCATACGACCTCCGTTTTAGGCGTGTGATAGCCCATTCAAAAGGTATTTCAGAGAACTACACATTACATTATCAAACTTTGACTATGACTATAGTTTAAATGTGGCGATCCAAAAAAACATTGTTTAGGGATCCAAAACGGCCCTGTAAGTACAACAAGATGTTTTGACATGAAAACATACAAAATAAGCCAGTTGTATTAGGTGAGAGGACACCAGTATCCACCTGGAAGATGTGTAGGGCTTCAGACAACCCCAAAACTATAGAACCCGCAATTATAAAGAAGTATAGAAGAACGTGTTGAACCAAAAACAAACAAGAGGAGCCAGTTGGAATAGGTGGGTGGCCACCAATATCCACCTCGATTAATCCTCCCTCCTTAATAATAAATGGTCTCCATTGCGTTGAGTTCCCCCATCAGGTGAGGAAAATTCTACTGGATTTGGCCCCGAGTGAGACACTTTCCTTGGTGTAGGAGTTGCCCTGCCTTGACAACCCGATAAATTTGGATCCTCTACTAGTGAGTTCCCTTGACCTGTGTCTCCACTATATGATTAGTGGATGCTTGTTCCATCCAGTCAGGGTTGAGCTCTATTGGTGTCAATTTTTCTATGATCCTTGAGGTATCCAATAATGGTGGAAAATACAGCCGAAGGAGGTCCACATTGAACACTGGATGCATGCCAAGGAAGGGTGGAGTGTTGAGCTCAAAAGCATTTCTACCCACATCCTTGGTGATAGTGTAAGGCCCATATCAAAGTGGGGGGAGCTTTCAATGGGGCCCCGTGAGATGCTCATTTTTCAAATGTAACTAGACTTTGTCTCCAACCTAAAAATGGTGTGGTACCATGTGTTCATCATGGAGTTGCTTGTACTTAGCATTGGATTTCTGCAAAATCTCCTAGACCTATTAGTGGATGTGTTGAATCCGCTCAATGAAGTTGGTGGCTTTGTCAGTCTCAAACTGGACATGGGAGAGTCTGTCTATGTGGTGGAAATAGGTAGGGCAACATCAATGGGACCCAAGGGTTGGAATCCCATCCCCACCTGAAATGGGCTATGGTCGGTGGAGCTATGGAGAGCTATGTTGTAACTGTGTTGAACATAGGGGAGACTCTCATCCCATGTACATGGATGCTTAGAGTTGTACATGTGTAGAATGTGCACAATCATTTGATTGACAACCTATGTTTGTTCATCTGTTTGGGGGTGGAAAGCAGTGAATTTAGTGAGCTTGGTGTCCAACAGTGACCAGAGAGTCAACCAAAATGTGTTGAGGAACCTGTTGTTTCGATCGGAGATGATCGTCTGTGGTATCCCAAAATGGACCCACACTCATTCGAAGAAGAGCTTGGTAGTATATACCGTTGTGATATTCTTCTTGCGGGTTGTGAGGATGGTCATATTCGAAAACCAATCAAAAAACCACAAATACACATTCATTGCCTTGCTTGGTGGATGGAAGGACAAACATGTAATCCATTGAGATGGATTCCCAAGGCTTCTCGGGAGTAGGAAGAGGGGTGTATAAGCATTGTTTCTTGATGGATGGCTTGGAAATGGCACATGAAGTAAAAGATATGATATACTTGTTGACGTCCTATATACTTGTTGAAGAATGACCACAATTTTATCGACTCCAAAATGTCTTTCCATTCGACTGTAGTGGGATTCCCAAATCATGTTTGCATTCGCACTTGTAGGAACATGGAGATGCCCCAGATGGCATAATAGTATGTCTTGAATGTGAAAATCGATGACAGTCGTGCTTGTACCCAAGAGTTGATAGGTGGTGGTGAAGTCTGAATCTTGTTGATAAAGTTGGGGCCACTCAGATGCCTCATGTCCACAGGAATGGAGCACAGTGGTGAGTGCAGCCACGGGAGGTCGACTGAGGTAGTCAGCGACACAATTTGATATCTGTGTCTTATACTTGATGTTTAGATGGAACTTTTTCAGGTAGGTGGACCACTTTTGATGGAAGTCATTCTGCAATTTCCTTGGTGTTTGTATGAACTACAGAGGCTTGTGATTAGTGTGGATGATCGCCTCCTTTCCCAGAATGTAATGTTTCCATTGACAACGGGCTTGTACAATGGAATACATTTCCTTGTCATAGGTGGGGTATTTCTGGACAATATTTGAGAGTGTCTCACTATGATATGCCACCGAATGATCGTGTTGAGTGAGAACTTCTCCTACAACATAGTCAGATGGATCAGTCTCAATCTCAAACGGTTGTTGCAGATTGGAAAAGGAGAGTATTGGAGCTAAGAAAAAGAGATGCTTCAAATCATCAAATTCTCATTGTTGTTCCTTCCCCCACACAAACTTTTCCCTACCACCGCCCTTTCTCGCCTGGCTAAGGGCCCATGCAATATGGGAGAATCCCAACATGAACCGTCAATAGAAGTTGGCAGTCCTAAGAAGTTTTGAAGCTCGGTTAGTGTGTTCAAGGCTGGCCAATCATGGATGACTTGGATCTTAGCTGGATCAACATGTACCCCATTCTCATCAACAATGTATCCCAAGTATTGGACCTTGTTCATGCCAAAAGAGCATTTTTCCAAGTTGGCATATAGCTTGTGTTGCCACATAATGCTCAAAACCTATTGAGTATGTCACATGTGCTCCTCCCAAGTTCTATTGAAGACGGGGATGTCATCCAAATATACCACCACAAAAGATTTGGCGAAGGGTATCAATACATCATCCATCAATCTCATGAAATTGGTTGGTGCATTTGTTAAGCCAAAGGGCATGACCAACCATTCAAAGAGACCTTCTTTAGATTTGAAGGTTGTCTTCCATACATTAGTTGGTTCGATGGGAACCTAGTGGTGGCCAAAATTTCATTCAATATTACTGAAGAAATTTTCCCCCTTGAGTTGGTCAAGTGGGTCATCAATCCTGGAAATTGGGTATCGGTTTCTGACGGTGATCTTGTTTAAGGAGTTGTAATCAATGCAAAGTCGCCAAGCCTGGTCCTTCTTCTGCACTAGTACAATTAGGTTTTCGCAAGGGGAGGAGTTGGGTATGATGTTCCCATTTTGAAGAATCTCTTGGATATGACACCTGATTTCATCATTTTCCATCAGCAAGTGATGATATAATGGTCCATTATGTAGAGGTGCATCGGGGGTCATAACAATTGGATGCTTGACTTGGCAGTGCGTCGATACCCCGATGGGTGAGGAGAAGACGTCTTTGTATTCTTCCGCGATCTCGTCCACTTGCTTCTACTGCAAAGAGAGGCTCTGTGTAGAGGCCAAAAATGTGGCGGTGACCTTTTGCTTAATGTGAGAAAGGATCACAAAGAAGACAAACTTCTCGGTATGTGAAATGACCTCACTGCATTTCTTAGCAAAGATTAAAGAAATAGCGCTAGGCGACATTGTTGGCACATAATTGATCATACCAGGGTCCTTCTCAGGTTACCAACAAAAAGGTACCGTGTATTCTAGAGCGCTAGCATTTTCATATCCTACAAAGAGAAGAATTCCCACCCGAAGCGCAACCAAGACAGAAGGATAAGGTAGGGCAAGGAGAATACTTAGGTGGGTTCCCAGAACCTTCAAGATTCATCATGATCTTTCGCAAGATAGACTAACTATAGAACATATATGAACTCATTCATCCTGGAACTAAATATACTCAAGTTGCAAAAGCATTTGTAAAAAGAGATACCATATTGATCTTATCAAGCATAAAGAAGTATTGTAAAGAAACAATTCATAAGCATAAACACAAAATAACACATTAATTTAAATTTTGGGTTCTTCTTCATCTATTATCATCGGATACACTCTTAGAGATACAAATTAATACTATGTTACAAAATTCTGACTGCAGACTCATGTCATAGAGCTCTATCTACCCCATTTTCCCAAAATTGTATGCAAATTACATTTACAGAACCTTTCCTCAACTAAAACCCAACTAACAACCAAAAAATCAGCCAACCCTTTTACAATAGTATGCATCTCATATATATCCTGAGTGGAACCTTCTGGCTTTGGGCTCACATGCTTTCTTGTTCTGTTGTAACTATTTTTGCCTCATTGGTGTTGAGTTGTCCCTTTTTGCAATTGTTTTCTGTTTCTTTACTTGCTCCACTATCTAGCTCTTTCTGTAGCTTTCACAACTCATGTTTAACCAAAACTGGGACTGTAGTCCTTCTTACGCAATCTTCAACCCAAAAATGAATGGCCCAACATGCTTCAAGCATAATCCTTGACTCACCCTCGAGTCAAGTACTTGGCTCTTTTGTAGCTTCCAGGAGTGCCTATTTCTTTCCCTTGTCCTCCTTCTCCACTTTTCTTTCCTCTTCTTTTTGCGCTTTCTCTTTATCTACCTATTCAAATGAAGGGCCCAACTCTGGGACCAACTCTAAGGCCTGCTTCTTGACTTCCTGGAAACTCCCAATTTTATCCTGCCACTTCCTGGCAAGGAGTGAGGCCTCAACTACAAACTATTGAGTCGCATGTGTGATACATCCTTTGGGCTTGGATGCGACCAGAGAGTTCCATTTAGAGTTGGTTGTAGCATTTACTTGATGCATTTTCATATACATTGTTTGAACGATAGGTCAAAATTCACGTAGCTCCTTCTTGGCTACGGATTGCGATTCAAACAAAGCATTGAGCTCATTGTCTACTTGCTAGATTTGATCAAATTTCTCTTATTTCTCTAGCGGATCCATAATGACAGCAACTTCCTCATTCAACAATTGTATTCTCATGCACACATCCTCTAGAGTTTGGTTGCACCTAGCGATAATTTCCATCCAGTCACTAACTTCTCGGAAAATCTTTTTGCACTCAATTGTGCACTTGTGTAGTGTTTCTCAAGCATTGTTGTCTTCCAACACTATTTTCTCCATATTCTCCTGCAACTTTCGAGGTTGTTTTTCTACTTCTTGCTGGCTTTTCCGCAACTGTACTTCTAGATTCTCTCCATGAATGGCCAACTATGACCATGCTCCTTGGAGTAGCTCGATTTGATGCCCAGGTTCTCTTGCAGCACTGGATTCTGGTAGTTGGGGTGCTACCTTCCTTATTTCCATCCAGGATTCAGCAAGCCTCTCCTAGACTCACTCCATTTTCTGCTTCACCTAGATCTTGGCATATTCTTCCTAGGTTCTGGGCACTTGAGCTAGGAGTGCTTCCTCCCTTGCAAACTCTTCATTCCTTTTAGCCTACTGAATCCTCTGCTCCTGTTTATCAGTTGATTCTATGATCATTCCAACGAGCTACGTTGTTGGCCATTGTGCAAGGTCAACAGAAGAAGGGGTGGCTTCCCTGGGTACTCAGACATGTAATGGAATTCCACTGTCTATTGAATTCTCAGAAGAAGTATCCACCTCCTCCTCTCCTGTAGAGGGTCCTGGAGCAATCCCCAACCTCAATGTTGACAGTAGGAATGTTAAAACGTTTGTTCTGGCGAGGCAGAGTTGCAACAACTCTGTGCATTGCTAAGGGTTTTGGAGGACTAGCTCCATCTGTTCATGTACTGATGTTTTTGTTTGTCCTAAGGCTGTCTCAAGTTCCTTATGAACCTCAGGTACCTCTGTGTATTTTTGGACCTCAGCTTTCGGGGTTGTGCTTCCAATATCACCCTCAACCTTGGTCATTGTGGAAGTGCATTGCGGACTTAGGACTTGTGGCTTTGTTCCTACTTGCATCTTTGTGGAAGGAAGAGTGTCCGGAATCGACACAAAGGGTATGAGCTGTTGGTTTTGGGATTCAGAGTTTGGTCCAGTCAGTTATAGCCTATGTTCGGGTACTTCTGGATTTGGACCAGAGATTTTTGGTCTCTACTCAAGTATCTCTAGGAGATCGAGTTGCATGGGTTCTTGATCACTGGTTTGGGATGGAATTTTGGTTTCTGGAGGTGACGACTAGGGTTGTGGTGGTGATGGAGGTTGCCCAGTGATGATTGTGGTGGATGGAGTGGTGTCAGACTCAGGGTCATCTTGGATGTCTATAATATGGGTTGCTCGAGTCGTTTATCGAGTCCAAGGAACGGTGGATGAAATGGGTTGGGGGTTCAGAACCTTGCTCGGGTAGATCCTCATCCTGGGTTTCTTGGTCATAGGCTCTGTGATGAATGAAACACTAAGGATTTCATTGACATCCTTACCTGTCAAAATAGCTTGCTCCAGCAGTTGTGGGAACATAGGTAGTGTTCTCTTTTTTCACTCCAGTGGATGCGTCTCCTCGTCCTTGTCGAAGTCCATCTATGTCGGGGCTTCTTTCTTCTATACCTCCAAGCCTTATCTTGGTCCTACCCCTTCTTCATGACCCCTCTTCTTCAGCATCTTTGTAGGTAGAACGTAATTCATCCCCAACTTTTGCAAGTTTCATTTGACTCCATGCCACGACATAACCTCCTTGTCGAAGGCCTTGTCATCTAAATAGAATGGTAGCATGCCTCAGTGAAATTCCTCTATGTTGGCGTACCTTCACCACACAAATGTATGTTGGTGGTTCATGCTAAAGGCTATGTTCTATGTGTTGCAGTTGAGAAATTCCTGTGGAATGTGAAACCTTTGTGTTGTGTCGAGCAACTTGTTATACCATTTGGATAATGTCGTGCTGATGAAAGAGGTGTTCTCTGAGTCTGACCTTGAGTGATACAACTCAAACATTTTTTCCACGAGCCCCTTATCTACTGGAGACAATGGTATTCCAGTGGGTGTCGTCCACTTCAGCATTGTGAATGCAAGAAACAAGTAGTCGTAGGTGAAAGTATCGCCCTTCTCTTGTGCTTCCTCACAGGCCACCAGGAGTTCCTCCAGTAAATAGTTGCACTAGTTGAAGACGGTGCCATTGGCACAAAAGTCTGCCACTAATAGAGCATCCAGTGTGCACTCTCCCTTATAGTAAGACCTCATGACCTTACTAGCAATTATATAGAAACCAGTCCTCACCGTCTCAGGTAGTATGGGGTCGATCTTGGCTGTGTCCCCCCCCCCCTCTCTGTGTATGAAAACTCTCATATAATATACTCTCCCCCTTCTTCTTTCCATGTTTGTTAGGACCCTGGAAACTTTTGGACACCTTATCAACTTCAATGGACAGTCCAGTAAGCTGGTGGATGTCCTCTGCGTGAATTGGATATCTCCTATCCAACCACAGGATTATGTCATGTACCTTTCTTATTAGAAACATGGTACACCTCGAAACTTCTCTTGTGGTGCCAAAAATTGGCAAATCCCTGAGGTTCATGATTGTAGAGTTGAACAGATTGATGAACTCAAGATTTGGCACAAACTGCATGCCTCCCAACTCATCTGGAGCAACACTTCAGAAGATGTCGATGTTCATCTGAGGGAACAAAACCTGGTTTGTGAGGTCAAGGTCGAGGAGCTTGACTTGCTCGACTTTCCCCTTGAGATCACCCACAATCTCGACATGAGGGTCAGAGGGCTCATCTAGTACTGCATCCTTTGAAACGACACTTCGGCTCCCTATAGCTCTTGGCATGGTGAGTCTGAATAATCAACAAATTGCACAAGAGAAACTGGGATTGGGGATCACGACTGAGGGTCGATGGATTACACAGGCTTGCTCATGCTTCAGAATTGACAAATCTCTAAGTTATCTCTAGGAAACAATGCATCCTATGTTGAGGTCACAGAACCTTATACCCGGGCTTAGCTGGAAAGTTCTGTAATAATTTTTATTCATCATTAACCCTATAGACGCAACTTGGATCTGCATTTTCCAACGGTATTGGTTAACGAGGTAAATCTCTCGGGTGATCTCAGCATTTACTGGGCAAGTTGGTCATGGACATGGCCGATTCCAGACCTTACCATTTAATGGATGAGAATCTTGGCATGAATACCGATGGAATCTTCACGTATTGTGACTTTATGGTTTAACAAAATTAGGACAGGGTATTGTAGCAGTAATAAAGGTTGTGACTGGATTGGGTTCGTGTGGCACATGGACTAGGATTATGTCTGGATTCACTCTCCCTCCGACCACAAATGGGTCCCCATCATATTTAATGACTTCCATTAATAACTTTGTGGCTCTTCTGATCCTACGTTGTTGAATAAGCAGTTCTACAACAACCAACACTTAGACAGAAAAAAGGAACTGCATGTCGCGGCACAACAATGCACTCTTCAACTTTATTAATTGAATTCACAGAAATTGACAGAAAACAGCTCAAATATAACTACTATACATGCTCCTTTGGACTAGAGCAACAGTCCTTTAGATCAATTCTAAGACATATATCGTTTCAGGAGAGTGTCATTCATCCATCCTGGTTGCAGCATACCATGAGTCTGACTGCTCCTGAAGGTCGGATCTCCACAACTATAAATGGTCCCAACTAATGCATGTGAAACTTGCCTAGATGTTTCTGGTATCGATTGTCATAAAGTAGGACCTTGTTTCCCTGTGCAAATACTTTGTTCTTAATGTGTCTATCATGCCAAGATTTTTTCCTTGCTTTCTCAACCAATTGATGGAAGTCTGCTAAAAACTTGGTCTCTTCAAGTTCTTGAAATTCCTTGAGCCTCTGCGCAACTCATTCATCTTCCAACATGTGTGTAATCTGTTCAATTTACAAACTCGGAGTAATGAATTTTGCAGGTACCACAACCTCTTTCCCATAAACTAGCTAAAATGGACTGTACTTGTGGAGTTTCTTTGTGGTTGTCCTATAAGCCCATAAAACTGTTGGTACTTTGTTATCCCAATACTCCCTGTTTGCGCAAAAAAAATTCATTAATCCTCTCTCCAGAATCTTGTTAAATGCTTCCAGTGTTCCATTGGCTTGTGGATGGTAGGGGCTACTTTTATGATGTTGGATCTAGAACTTTGGTTTAATCTTTTCTATTTTACTAATGATAAAATGACCTCCTTGATCACTGGTCAGAATCCTAGGACATCCAAACCGAGTGATAATATTTTCAAAAATGAACCTTGCAGCAATATCGTTCAAACAATCCTAAAAAATTGTTGCCTCAACCCAACATGTAAGGTAATCAGTTGTGGTAATAATATATGTGGTGTTGATTTCCCCAATGAAGTCAACCGCCCATTTCTCAAATGCTTGCAGAGCTCGAACTGGCTGGAGAAGCAATTCATCTCGTCATGATGGCTTACCCACTCTTTGAAAAACATCTCAAGATATAGCATATCCTTTGCATCCTTGAAGAGTGTCACCCACCATCGTCCATCTTGGAGGAATTTCTACACAGTGGCCTTTCCTCCAACATGACCTCCCGCAACTCCACGGTGGCATTCCCACAGTATGTATTTTCTTTCATGATCTAAGACACATCTCCTCAGGATGCTATCTAGGCCAAACTTGTACAATTTCCCTACAATCAATGATAGTCCATTGCTCTAACCACCATATGAAGTTTCTGAGTTACAGAGTACGTTTCTGGGCAGGCCCCTGTACTTAAAAAGATTGTTATGTCTTCCAGGTATTCTGGTATGGCCTCAACCCAGAACAGGTCTGCATATGGGCGTTGATCACCAAATTCTCCACCACTTTTTCCTGACTCTAATCTAGATAAGTGATCAGACCCTATGTTGCATTTTCCAGGCTTAATGATCACCTCAAATGAAAATTCCTGAAATAGTAACAACCATCGACAAATTATTCCTTGCAACACAGGTTTGTTAGCTAGATATTTTAATGCAGAATGATAAGTAAAGAACTTAAAATGAGAGCCTAACAAATAATGTCTAAACTTCTGCAAAGCGTAAATCATAGCTAAGCCCTCCCTTTCTGTGGTTGTATAGTTGTGCCCAAATTGCGACAACTTCCTGCTAGCAAAGTAGATAGGATGATCCATGGATCCATCTCCTAGTTGCGTTAAGATGGCTCCCAAGGAAATACCTGATGCATCTACGTGCACATGAAATTCGTTTTCCTAGTTTGGAAATATCATAATAGGTGTTGTGTTGAGATTTTCCTTCGGTATATCGAACGTTTTATCACACTCTAGGTTCCACTGGAACACTTCGGCCTTCTTTACTAGATTTTACAGAGGTGCAGTGATGTTTTCATATCTTCTGATAAACCTGCGATAGTACCCTTGTGCCCTACTATGGAGCGCAATTGCTTATCACTTGTAGGTGGTGACATGTTCACAATAACCAAAAATTTCGTTGGGTCTACCAGTACTCCTTCTCGACATAATATGTGGCCTAACAAATTTCCATGTGGCACAAAAAAGATACACTTTCTTAGGTTCAACGATATCTGCAATTCTCTACATCTATCAAACATAGGATGTAGTAACAATACATGTTCCTTGAGAAGATTGTATATGTAATATCCCTAGGCCGAACCCAATTGTAAATGTAAATGCAAATGTACTTAAGCTGGTGAGTTGTTTGATATCATTTTTGTATGCACCTTTCATAGCATAGTACACACATGTACTGCGCAGTAAAATGAGGAAGTGTGCACATTTTAGGATACCGCGCACAACAACTTAAGTGCACGCGATTTTGAGGCCAGGGAACCTTTGTGTATATGTTGTGTTTTATAGGCGGGTGAGCCAATTTTGTGATGATTAGGCCGGAGACCCTAGATGTTAACGGCCAGTGAGCCTATTTTTGTATACATCTTATCATTAATATAAAATACATTGTTGCGCGCAGACCAACCACGATAAAAGAGTATGGGGGACTAAACTCCACTAGTTAGGGAATGGAGGGGCTAAAAGTTAACGAAAAGGGTCTAAGCTAGGGTGATTGAGCCAAAAGTGAATATTATATTAATATTTAGTATAAAGTATGGATAATTATTTTATCCTAAGTTATAAGGATGGGGATAAGTGGGCCAAAGTAGCTCCCAACATGAAAAGTGTCAAGTTGGAAACATGCATACATATAGTTTGGACTTAAATCATTTTCCCATCATTCATTCCATCATTCAGGCATTCAGTAAATCACTCCATCATCATTAACTCACTCATTGAGCTATCCTCTGTACCTTCATGTCACTGTACCTGAACCTATATCCATAACCATACATGTTTGTGTAGTTGGTTAACTTGGGAGCTGGACTGAAGAAGCGGGTTGTCAAACCCGTGGGATATTGAAGAGGCGGGTTGTCAAGCCCATGGGATATTGAAGAGGCGAGTTATCAGGCCTGTGAGAAATATCTCTGGGTGAGAGAATTGATGGGAATTGATTTCATGAAGGTGCTAAACTGTAGCTATAGGGATCTGATACTTCCTACCTGGCCTGTTTCTAAAGCCCAGAAAGGAAGTGGGGCAGCCGAAGGATTGTTGAGCAGAGAAGGGGCACACTTCCTGGGGTGGGACAGGCATGTGGGGAATAAGGGATTGTAGGCTGTTAGTTTGAGTTGGCACCTGTGATGGAGTCTTTCTTGTTGTCAGTGATACATCATCCTAGTTAGGAACCCCTTTACCCAAGTGGATTTTAGTCCCAGCTCGAAGGTGACTCACTGCTAAGAGTGATGAGCAGTGTGGTCTAAGGATGGGAGGTTCATGGAAGTTTTGCACACAGTTGGTGATATTCTTACCAAGATAAGTGTCAATTGTGCGATAAATTTACATGTTGCATTATTATTTACGTGTTTATTTTTATGGATTCATCCTATGTGTGGTTATAATTGTCTTTATATTTATGGGTATTGCATGTATATGTTTATTATTATTTCAGTATGAATCCATGCAATTACAAAATGCATTTGTTTGTTTACGTTTTATATATAAAGTTCTGCAATAGTTCTCTGTGTATATGTTTTAATTGCATGCAGTTCAAAAAATTTAAGTGGCATAGCTCATTTAGATGTTGGGTATGTTACAGTATGTTGAGCAGAGAATGAAAACGTTTTATGGAGTAGCATGGCCTGACCTGGGTGGCCGGGGATGTTACAATATGGTATCAGAGCTTCAGTTTTCAACACTGAGCCTGGATGGGCCAAGAAAGTTTGAGTTGAAGAGAAAATTCATAGACAAATTATTTTGAAGTGGCCAAATTTCGAGTTGCAGAGAGTCCATGGAAAAAATAGTAACAGCAATTGTGCAGAATTGGGAAAAATCCCCAATTTGTGTTGTTAAATTCATGGGAAAATTGAGAAATTTAGCCATGTGGTGAGATATTCTTGATTTAATATCTATTCTAGCAAATTCAGACCTGGAATTGGTCGAATTTGAAGTTACAGTGAAGCCATGATAGTTGGAGCAAGATTAGTAATTAAAATTCTCAATTTGTGACTTGAGTTTAGGAAAAAATCGTTCGAGAAATGTCAAACCGCAACGATTTGTTGTTGCAGAGGTTGAATTGGTGTTATTGAGGTGAAATTGAAAAAATTTCATAGTTGCAGAATTTCTATGGTAGAAATTGGGAAAAATTTAAGCAAAAGCTCCAAATTTCTGCAACGGAATCCACAAGGAATCGATGCGCTTAAGATGAATGTGCGCAGTTGGGTGCACTAAAAATGCATGATGCAGTAAAAAGCTTGTGATATGTAAAATTTGGTGCCGTGCGGAAAAATATTGGTGTGTTGGTGCTTGCGCAAAATTTTGGCACTGCACGGAAAAATATTGGCGTGCTGGTGCGCGTGCTAAATTTTGGTGCCACACAGAAAAATGTTGGTGTGAGGGTGCACATACTAAATTTTGGCGTCGCACAAAAAAATGTTGTTGTGCGAGTGCATGCGCTAAATTTTGGCGTCGCACGAAAAAATGTTGGTGTGTGGGTGCACATGCTAAATTTAGCATTGTGCGGTGTGCATACGCATGATAAGGTGTGTGCAGTCTGCACACACATAATAATGGCGTGTGTAGTGTGCGCAGTATTGGAAGAGCACAGAGAAATTTTGTTGGTGCGCACACAATACGGGTATATGTTGACGTGCGACAGTTTAGCTAATGGTGCACGCAGAGTATTGGTGCGTGGTGGGGGCGTACTAAAATTTGGCATGGTGCAACGCGTAGAGTGAAAAGAGCGCGGAATATCAGTGTGCGATACAAAAATGGCACGCAATAGGTAATAGTGAAAGAACCAAAACTATGCACGGTGGATATTGGCGCGTGACACACAAGTAGTGCGCACTAGTTATTGGTGCGACAGAGAAGTGATGCATAGTGATTATAGGTGTGTGGAGCATGAATTACCTTGTGGTGTTGCTATGCATGCTAAATATGGGTGTACAGATTGAAATTTGTGTGCACGAATTCATTTGGAGGGTGAACAACAGCGGAAAACCAACGAATTTCCACGACATTTTATATTGTTTGAACGTCATCTTTTTGCAGCGCATTTTTTAGGCCCTTAACAGTGTTTTTAGCCACTCAAAAACCACGAGAACAGAGTGTATGAAGGTACACTATGTCTATGCAGCTCAAATAAAATATCTCGAGGAGATCTTTCTAATGGTGTAAATTGTTCTTCAAATGGAGCTTTTATGAGAAAGTTACAGCACAAACAGTGGAGGGTAAATTTTAAGACCCAACTAACTTCGAAGAGCCATAACTTTCTGCTCTGAATTCATATTGAGGCACAAGAGAATTCAATAGAAATCTATTGAACCATAGAAGACAATCCTAAATATGAATTAAATTTTGGGGCATGTTAAAAGTGTTTAATGTGGAAAATAAGGTACATATAGAATTCCAAACCAAAAACACGAATTGGCCTAGAACTTCAGCAGGTTGTAACAAGCAGCCCAAAACCCAAAAAGAGGTGAAACTTGGAAAAAGTGTCTAGAATATGTATATGATGAAACCCAATTGAGATCCTACGAAAAATCCAATGGAGTAGGTGCAAAAATGCATAATTACAGCGCAAAGTTGCGCCAAGTTGATGTGTGAACAGAAAAATTAATGGGCAATTTTCAAATAACCATAACTTTCTGCTCAAGACTCGGAATTGAGAATGGAAGCAGGCATTGGAAAGGTCTCGGATAGTAGAATATAAATATTCACCCATAAAATTGATCTGGGCATTTAATTTTTTAGGAAATTGAAAGAAAGAGTTATGATATATTATTGAACCAGAATGGTTCATATTTTTCATGAGATTGTTGAAACAATTAGCCTGACAAAGTTTTGTTGGATGCACATTTTGCATAGTTAACAACAACTAGATCAGATTGGAATCAGAATAGAGTCTAGAGGAATGGAAGAAGCATAGGGGAGTTATAGAGAGGAAGATGATATTAGAGGGATGGATGTCGATTTGGGCATTGAAGGAAGAAACTACAATGGGCATGGAGAAGGAAGGGATGAAAACATGAATATGGTAGAGACCATTAAAAATTTACAGAAGGATGTCTGAATCCATAAAGCTGATAATGAAAGGCTTATGAGAGACAAGGAGCAGCAATAGGACTTCAACATGAAATTAATGTAGAGCTTGAACAGAATAGAGAAGAAATTTGATAAGGAGAGTGGCTCAAGCAAATCAGGAAATCACGGGTCTTCTGATGAGAAATGAAGAACCAGAAGTGTTAGCAGACATCATCGTCACTCCCTGAGGCATTCCAATAAGAGATAAAACAACATCTCAAGTCCATCCCCTGTCAGGAAGCATAAGAGTTCTAGGGTGGATGAGCTACAAAGAGAAATGAACAAAATCAAACCTCCTACATTTGATGGTGAGCACAAGAAGGATGAAGATGCAGAGACATGGATGTTTGGCATGAGAAAGTATTTGCAATTGTATAATTATTCTTCTCATGCAAAAGGTAGAATTTTCATATATTAACTCAAGGGAAAGGCATCCATGTGGTGGGATCAGCTTGTACAGGTGCAACACATTAAAGAGAAAAGTGTTACTTGGTGGGAATTCAAGAAGTATTTTGAGAAGAAATACTTAACTAAGAGATACTATGATTAGAAAATGAAAGAGTTTTTTGAACTCGAGCTTGGGAGTATAACCATAGATGAATATGAGAGAAGGTTTTTAGAACTATTGAAGTATGTCTCTTTCATCAAGGATGAGAAAGTTAAGATTCAGAGGTATTTGAGTGTATTGCCATCATTCATCAGTGACAAAATACAGTATGATGATCCCAAAACATTGGAGGAGACCATAAGGCGATATAAATGCCTATATAATCAGCAAAAAGCAAGGCCAACTTTCCAAAAATCTTGGGAAGACAAAAATAAATTCAAGTTGGATCAGAGGAAGAAGGTAACTAAGCCACCATTCTTCATAAATAATACTCAGGAACAACCAACTTCTAGAGAACCTAGAATGATTGAGACAGGGGGTCAAAGGCCAAGGAAGCCACCTATTCAATGTTGGGGTTGTAAAGGAGACCATATGTTCAGATATTGTCCTCACAGAGGTGAAAAAGTAAGGACTATTCACAATGTACAGCAAGTTGAAATAGTGGAGGACGTGGGCAGAAATGTACCAAGGATCTATGCAGCCCTCTACAACAAGCAAGTAGAGTATCAGTCAAATATGATTGAAGTGGAAGGTATGATTAACAACCAAACCATTGATATTTTAATTGATTCAGGAGCTATTCATAGTTATATATATCCTAAGATGGTGGAAAGTTTGCATTTGCCAAGAAGCAAGCATGGAAAATCTTGGTTGGTGCAGCTAGCTACCGGAGCCAAAAGAAAAGTTAATGAAA
>JASDQU010373934.1:50791-66267 GCA_032191745.1 Picea mariana | reverse complement strand
GTTGGCCACTCTAAGGTCTCCTAAAGGAACCAAAGAGAAAAGTTGATCTGAGCTAAGAGATCTAAACTAAGGAAACTAGAAACTGATAAAAATTAACTAAAACAAACTAACTAACTAAATAAAAGAAATCAAACTAAAATATAGGAAACTAGAAACTAATAAAACAAATCAAGGAACTAATATACTAAATTATAAACTACGCTAACTTATTCTATCTACGAACTACTAACTATTCTTATAATAACTCAAATCAACTACTTAATTACCAAGTTAATTATAGTTTATTCACAAATATACATTACATACAGTCTACAGATTTGAATAAACCTGTGAAACCAATTTGCTTGTTGTCCCAAGACAGCAAAAGTAAATTTTTTTTTGGTCTTTTATAATTTAGGAATAAGAAAATAAACTAACTGAAATTAAACAAATCAAAATTATATCTATATTAAACTATTTAATGAAAACAGTAAACTAGATACTAATTGACCTGGAAACGCTCCAAGTTTGTCCTGTGCGAGATGACTTCTAAGCTGATTGGAGGAGGGAAACTCACACCAGTTAGGCCTCTAAGCTTCTCGGAAACGATAAGCTATAATGCTTCCTGAAGTATTATTACAGGACAAACAAGACATAAAAGATTATCATAACAATTTTTTGATTATAAATTACTGCAAAAGGGGAAACCTATTGTGCAGCAAACTTATATATTACAATTCAAATTACGAAGAAGACAAAGCTATCATTCACTAACAAGAATTGATAATTGTTATGCCTTTTATCAATTTAGGAAGAAACAATATATAGATAACAACAATAAGATTATATCATCTGCGTGTGATTCAGATAGCTAACGCAATACTAAACCATCAACCAGCTGATATACAAAACATAGAACAGAGTGTTGATATATTGAAAAGAGGAAAGCTACGACAAAACACCAATCCTGCTTCAGTTTGAATTAGAACTCCCTATTCTTGTTCCCCCCAACTGAGGATTGTCAATTATTACAAAATCATAGGTTTATATAAGTTTCTCACAAGGTAAAACATCCTTGTGAGTAATAGTAAACAGTTTTACACAATCTGGGCATAATCCCCGAAATCTCCTAAACTGAGAAAATGAAATAGAAGTAGCAATCCTTGAGATATCTTCCAACTGTCCCTCATGTCCATCACTAATTCGAATTTTCCTATAATAGACAAAAGATCAAGTTAGGAGTATTTTATTTAGAAAATAATAACGATAAAATGACTCTATAGTCTCAGCTATAGAATCAACTAATTCTGTAGCTGGTCTATAATAGTAAACAAACCAGATCAAATCAAATCATATAGAATCTAATCCTCTTTTAATAATCAAATGATTTAATAAAAGTAAACTTTTAAATCAAATCAAATCCAATAAGATACAATCGGAACAGAGTATGAATACTCTGTTTGCAATAAGAACAAAACCGAATCGAATCATAGCAAGAATACTTCATGAATTCCATCAATGGTAACCCATACTGTATTAAATTGCGAACAATGATGATTGATTAGCACATCGTTCAAACTTTGCCAATATAGAAATCTGTAACAATTTTATGCGTAATCGTATCCATAGAATCACATCATAGATCTCATAAACAGTTCATAGGCATAATCGTATAAACTAATTAGAGCAGGATGATGTCAATCAATTAAAAACACAATATGAAATAGCATCATTCATATCGGAGTACCAACTAAAATCTTTCGTGATCGAACACCATACAGTCAACAGAAAGGTGCGATAAAATCGACATGATCCATAAATCCATACGAATATTTACTAAATCAATTATAGAAGTGAAACCGAAACTTTAAACAAAATCCAATTAAGCAGTAATGAAGATCGAATGAACCATAATTGGTTTTGCATCAACAAAGAATTACTTCATTTGGTTCAAACGACACAAATAACTAATTAATTCAAATCATTTTTACCCATGACTGATTCAAATCACACCATCGAAAATTGCATCATAAACAACATTCTATTTTAAAATATATCAAATTTAATCAGGGCATCGAACTAAAGATAAGCAATCATATCTATTCGATGATCCATTAAATCATAATCAAATCCAATCGGATCTTAAACCATAACAAAATAATACATCAAACCAAAATCATATACAGTGAAGCACGCTTATGTAACAGAGCAGGGTGTCATATAAATGATCGAGAACTATACCATCACAGGTGCTGCGACTATGTCAATATTGAATTGAAAATAGATGTAGCAGACTCACAATTTTTGAACAGGACTGTCCCAGCAGTTCGTGGTTTCTTGTCGTAGGGTTGCTTCGTTGCATTCTGACCAGTGAGCCTCGCAACTTGGTTTTCCAAATCACAAATTTTGGATTGCAACGTTGGGACATCCAGATAGTATCTCTCTAACCACATTCCGCATTGATCACAAGGTGGTGTAACAGCCCAAACAGGAGGGGGTTCTAATGATTCCCCAAGGGTTTCACGCGGTGGTTCGATACCAGGAAATTCACGGTCATCACGTAGGTAAGGAGGTGAGTTCTTAACAAAATCATAAGACGTTTTGTCACACAAACCCTGGGAATAAGAGTATTCCTCGGTGAGGAATCGTTCCACTTCAGAATCCGAGTCTTTGCTGATTGCGATGGGATCTAACTTCACAGGGGGCTTGGGTTTGTTCCTCGCCATGCGAGAGATCAACCTAGCGTTCTTCTTACCTCTAGTATTAAAACCAGACTTTGCTCTAGTCTTACGGGTTGTAGCTTTAGCAACTTTGGTCTGCTCAGTCATAGCGAGAGGTGAATTAAAAGGTGGGTCGGGTTTAGGTTTGGGTAGGAGAACACCATAAGGCACAGGGGTAGGTTTGTTCTTGGAAATCATAGGCTTATGCACCTGTGGGGGATGCGATCCTTCAAAACCGTTGCGGCTGAGAAAATCATGCCATGAATCCCGACGTAACCCCAATTCGTAAACAAAAATCATCTTAATTAACCCAACATGAAAAAGGCTGGTGTCAGCATGGCTACGTTTATATCTCTTAGCCATTTTGAACAGACTTTGGTGCAGATAGTATGGCATACTAAGCCCAAAACCCATAAAAATCATTAACAAGCGTAGATGAAATAGGAACACGAACCCATACCTTCCTTCACAAGTTACAAACTATTTGATAATCATCAAAAGATCATACCAGCGAGGTTTCAACATCTTTGTCGGTAAGCCTCAGTCGCATGAATTCACTGTGCGAGATTGAAACAGTAGTGTCCATGGGACATCCTTAACCTTACAACTTTTTGACCATTTTTGCCCCTCAACGGGAAGGCTAGTCGCAGAGCTGAGGGATTGTTCAGTGACTTCAAGTCGGACATCTCCAACTTTATCTCTATAGCCATCGAACGATAAAGCAAACTGCCGAGACACAGTAATATCATAACCATCAAATTTCCTGATAAAAGGAATCCACCCAAACTCTTCTAAGTCGCCATATGCACCATCGAACGTTAACAGTGCTTGAGACTTGTTGGGCTCGACTCTCACAATAGGAGCCATAGTTCCTGTACATGGTAGGGTTTGTGCGAATGAAACAATACACATAGCGAAACAGAGGGGGTTTAGCCACTTGAATGTTCGACGAGACCAGGAATAACTCCAGGCATGCGAAGGTGATGGGATTACCACCGCCACGCATTACATTAATTAGTTGAGTACAGTGTTATCAAAGTATGATCGTTTATACCATGCATCTCGGCCAGGAAATCGGTGTGTAATCATGTTAACATGCCACTTACCCGAAACATACTTAACACCACGCGTTACATTCAAGTGCCAAGTGTACAGTTCAATCAACACAGTGCCCAGCACTAACCATCAATCAGTCGTGTCACTTCAATGCTTCATACCACTGTCAATACATTAAAAACCCATACATAGTTCGAAACTATATGATCGTTCAAACATCAATTTGGAAAACCAATGTATCGAGTAAGTGTTTGAATCATAAAATCGAAATGCCAATAGGTTGATCAAAGCGCTTCAAACTATTACCACTTTATGAAATCAAACTCATGCTATTGCCAATGTGCTCGTTACATTATCGAAGTGTCAAAACATTGTGATCAATAAACATGTGAAATTGATAAGTTAAGAGTTCAAAAGAAATGAGTCTCATACAAAACCAAAATGGATTATGTCACCCAAGACATCAAGCATAACTCATAACTTAACATTCCCAAAAGAGAAATCAATTAAAGTGAATGGCTACAGTTTTGAAAGAATCCTCTGCAGTGAAGTGATAAACCAATGGTCAAGTGTATTTCAATAAATCAATAAAAGACGACAATAGTCCAGACAACGAGAGAAGTGTTTTCACACTTTCAGTTGTGAAAAATCAAAACGAAATCAAATTGCAATTGTCGCGAACATGAAACAAATGTCTTGAAGCTCAATGTGACGACGATTTGTCGTTTAGAAAACAAGAGGTGTAGGCAGCATTTTTCTAGTAATTAAAAAAAATGAGTTGGCTTCCAACAGAAACCCATAAAGGGTAAAAACCTCTTCTTCTTGGTATCATAAGTAATCTTTATATTCTGTACATTATCATACATATGAGCTCCAACTCATTGTGAGGCTACAACCTCTCTTTTGCAGGATACAACTTGCTAAGAGAACCAACTCTCTATTTTCTCTACCACCCACTAGAAGGAAGCACCAACTCCTTGGTTTCTCTAGCACCCACTAGAAGGAAGCACCAAATCCCAGGTTTCTCTAGCACCCACTAGAAGGAATCACCAACTCCCTGGTTTCTCTAGCACCCACTAGAAGGAAGAAAAAACTCGCTAAGTGTTCCAGCAACAACTGGATGGAAGCACCAATTTCCAATCACACAAGAACCAACTTGTATAACAGAGAATGACAGTTCTCCCTTGCACCACCCTACCACCCTAGTTTCTCTCACTGCAACCAGATGGAAGCTACAACTCCCTGTGTTCAAGAACCCTCTTGAACCTATGAGGACAACATTCCTCCCTAGCACCTCCCTACCACCCTGAAATATAAGTTTTGCTATACATAAATTTATCACAGTGATACAATATTTATCAATGTCTTACCGGTCTCATCATTGTTCGACTACACTGCTCTACTCTACCTGCATCAGTTTCTTCCCTGCACACCTTCCTTACGTTTTATGTTCTTCTACCTTTTATGCTCTGTGCGCCATGTCCCTTCTATGCACCATTCCTCTTTTATGCATTTCAGCTACTGCACTCTGCCTCCTTCTACACACATGAATCACTCTCAACAGTACCCAATCTCTTCTCTGTTTTGTGTTTCTATTCTCTCTGTGCATATTTTGCATCCTCTATTCACAATGCTTCTACATGCTCTCCCCATGTCAAGTGCTTCCTGATCATCATTGCAACTCTTCAGCTTCTCTGGAGGTTAAACCCATGCATCCATCATCACTGGGTGTTATGCCGAGATTCCTTAGCCTCTCCAGTAGTCGAGACTCTTCATCTTCTTTGTCATAGTTGAGCTCGTTCCCTCTGTTGCAGTTCCAGGATCCAACGGTATTACATATGTCAATAGCCTCTATGAACAGTCTTCATGCCACTAGAAGATTACTCGAGACTCTTCCTCTTCTCTGGTGATCACCTTGAAGTCTCTTCGAGTCCTCTGGTAGAAACCATCAGTGATTTCTAGCAGTTACACTGTGAACCTCCAAGAAAATGCATCATCAACTGAATCGACAATCGTCCAGGAGTCATGATTCATTTATGCAAACTGAATCATAACTGATCGATTATCTGTGAAGAGAAATAGTATTCCTTCGATCAGATTTCCAAGTATCAAACATCATTGGATTACAAGAACAGGGTCTCACGTTGATTTCTCCATTTCGCATTTCGACATTTCGGCATTTTGGCATTCCTATGGTGAAGAGTCTCAACTCTTCATGTTACAATCACTAAAAAGGACCTTAACTTGGTGCTAGCTCCTCCCTCTCACATGACCACTGACGGTAACCACAACCTACACCAAAAGGTGTTTTCGCATTTCAGCATTTTGGAATTCTTATGAAGAAGTGTCTCGACACTCCAAGTCGCAATCCTCGAAATGGAGCCATATCAACAGTCCACAAGACCTCATAATCTGATCCTTTCTTTTCTTAATTGAATGACTGACGGGATTTCAAAATTTTTCCCTTCGAGTCATCGTGACTCCAACATTATAAAATTCATGATCACAAAATCTCCGAAGTGATCGGACGGTTCACATTAACCCACTCAGATGGACAGTTGATGGGATTTCAGAGTTTTTCCTTTTGAGTTTTCGAGACTCACAATAGTCCCTTTCGGCATTTCGGAGTTCGAGACTTCATGATGGTGGAGTTTCTTCTTGCTATGTAAAACCCCAAAATATAAATTTTCGATGTGATGTAAACCTATTGACGTCACACATGGATTGACATGCGTCGAATAGTTGCCACATGTCACTCTGATTCGTGACTTACATGTGCTTGAAGTGTTGAATCAGCTTGACACTTGTCATTGATCGATTGTGCCATGTGTCCTTAGCTGATGTGGTTTTCTGACATGGTTTGTTGATGTGCCTGTTTCAGGATTTCGGGGTTCGTTACTTCAAAGGTTAAAGTTCCTTTGATCTTTGATTTCCAGGTGTGCGAAACTCTGAAATGGAGTCTTTGTTGATGTGCCTGTTTCGAGATTTCTTTGTTTCGCATTTCGCAACTTCGGGAATCTAGTGATGAAGAGTCTCGACTTTTGAATCCTCCAACTCCCTTTATTTGAAACTCCGAAATGGATTCAGATCAATGGTCCACAATCTTGTTGATTCAACAGTCCATATCTTTTTGTGATTCCGCATATCACGAGTTCCTGCTGTGAGTTGCTTCCTTAACTCCTCCAACTCTCAGTATCCGAAAATCCGAAACGTCGCGGTTTCTCATTTCGCGATTTCATCATTCTTGTCATGAGTTTCCTTGACACCTTCAACTCCTGGTATCTGAAACTTTGAAATGGAGATTAAGTCGTGGTTTCTCATTTCGCAATTTTCTACCGTGAGTTTCTTCCTTGACTCTTGGAGTTTATGCTTATGAATGGGATCCAACGATCACTTGTATAACTTTCCATTGCCATGCCATTATCATTGCATTGTTGTTCATGATATTTTCCATCAATGATAAACACGCATACTCTACACTATCTCTTCTGATCTTATCGATCTTGCTTTGTTGCATCTTCCCAAAATACTTCTGGTGCCCACCTAACACATTCTTCCTGTACTTAAGCCATCGTCATTGTTGTACTTTCCATCAATGACAATAATACACTGCCTGTAAAACATGCCAAAAATGCTTTCCACAACTTTGTTCAATCTTAGATTATAACACTTGTATGATTTCCTTGTACTTGAGTAACCAACAAGTACTCCTTTGTCCACANTTTTGATGTAGCATTTGCTTCCAAAAACACTGAAGTGCTTCACATTTGTTGGTCTTCCTTTCCATAGCTCGTAGGGAGTTTTTTCAGTGTTGTTTCTAAGCATTACTCTGTTTTGAATGTGAATTGATGTATGCACTACCCATGTCCAAAAAATATTTGTCAATTTGTAATCCATTGGCATTGTTTGATCCATTTACTGTGTAATTATCATCCATTGCGATAATGTTCATTTGTCTTTGAACCACCCTGTGAACCAATCTATCAATCCATTCTCTCATCCACTATCATATATCTATCCAAACCTACTAAGTGTTCTTACGAATCCATCTCTGTCCATACTATCCAAGATTCTACTTGCGCAATTTTCCATAATGCTAACCCATTTATTATTATATTATCAAAATATACTTCTGCTAACTGATTGCTCTGAATCTATCTTCTCAAACTCTATAATATTCTCAAAGGATGGTTCTTTGGTCTGTCACAACTATCACATAGACTCCCCCTATCTAATATTCATATTACTTGGGAGTCTCTAAGCCGGATGGCTCATAACAATTCCTTCTTTGATGTGTATTCATCATCATATTCATTGGTAGATTCATCATCATCTTCATGGGTAGATTCATTATCTCTCTGAGCTCTGACTTATTTCTTTCTATCTGTGGATTCATATTTCACTACAATTCCTGAAAGTACAATCTCTTGAACATGTTCCTTATTTACTTTCCCTTCCTTTCTTTCAATTATTTTCCAAACCTTTTTGTATCTGACATCTTTCTTTTTCTTTGTAGAATTTTCTTCATCTCATTTTATTGTCAATCTTGGGATCTTTGGTACCTGGTCTTTGTTCACCTATTCTTCTTTTTTTCTTATCCATACTTTCCTATATATGATATCAATATTCTCTTTCATAGAAGTATTGATCATGCTTCTACAATCACTGTCTATGTGTCCATAGTTATGACATTTGTAACACTCAATATTACGTGCAACCACATAGGCACTTCTTGATTGAACATTTCTTTTATAATCCATGCAATCTGTAACCTAATGTCCAAAGTTAGTACAATAAAAACAATGACCATAAAATTAATTCACATACCTAGGAGTGAATGATCTTATTTGTGGTGTATTCCTTCTGAATTTTTGTCTTGATTGATCATGATTATGATTGAAGCTTCTTTGTGGCTTGAACATGGATGGTCCCCTTGAAGATGTATCTTTAATAGTTTTCTTAGATTCTAGTTGACCATGATTCGTTCCTTTGATTACTTTTGCATAACTCTTTCTATTTTCTTCATTCTTCTTTTCTATCAACCTAGAGTGCTTCTCTTCATTCTCTATAACTGATGTGGATGTTTATGTCTCTTCAACGTTCGTGTTGAGCTGGAAGATTTTACTCCTCAATGTGACAACTTCTTCTTCAAGCTTATCAACCTCTTCTTCTTTCTTCATTATCTAAGACTTTGCGACTTCTTCTATTCTTTTCGCTTCTTCAAGATGAATTTTTAATGTGATTATTTCTTCTTCAAGTCCTTTCTCTTCTTGACCAAACTCTACCTCAAGATGGTTTAGATTGTTAGTTCTTTCCTTAAGATGATCTGTCAATATCTTCTCTCTCATTTTCGCTTCTTCCTTCCGTGTTTCTATGTTGGTTTCCAAACACTTCTTTTGATATTCAAGATTTTCTTCGATCTTTTTGGCTTCTTCTAGCTGATTTATTAAGTTTGCGATAACCTGTTGGGCTTCTTCAAAAATGTGAACACTTTCCTTTTGTTGCATCAATTATTTATTGAGTGAACTGTTTTCTTCTCTTAGTTCATCTAAAACACTAATCAATTCTTCTTCATAATTGTCTTCCTTTTCAAAAATTTTTCCTATCTCATTTTCTTCATGGCATTCTATTTCAATATGTCCACATTTTTCATAATTAACACTAAACAACATACCTGACGTGATTATGTACTCTTCATCTTCTGAATATTCTTGACATTGTGAACATAATTCTTCTTGATTTGTATCTGCATCTTCTTTGACATTTTTTGAATCTATGATGGGTGAAGAATATATGTCATGTAACTTATCCCAAAGTTCTTTTGTTGATTAACATTTACCAACCTTTTCTCTTACCAGATTAGGTAATCCTTCCTAGATGAAATCCATTGCTATTTTGTTATTTTTCCTCAATTCATTCTTCGTTGCCGTCTTTGCCCTTTTTGAACTATCATATCCTGTAACAACTAATAGCCAAATATAATTTCCCTGTGCCTATAAAAATAATTTCTTCCTGATCCTAAACATCTCATACTTCAAACCATTATGACCATTAAACATTGGTACAACATTCTTAGAATAATCCATGATCTCCTTCCAATGATTAAACTGTTTCATTAAGGAACCGACTCTGATACCAATTATTGGATTACTGAGAGGAGGGTGAATCAGTAATACAACAATTTAATCCTTTTTAACCATATAATATAAGTGTTATATCAATGAAGCATTATCAACCAATAACTGTAGAGTAAATAAACAATGAACAAATGAACAATCATACACATACACATTGCACCAGTGTTTTACGTGGAAACCCAAATCGGGAGAAAAACACATAATTATTTTTCTTATATGTCTTGAAGAATTACATTCATTAGAAGCACCAACTTCCTTTGTTTTCCAGTTGCAACTTGAAGGAGGCTCCAACCCCCTAGTTTCTCAGGCTACAACCTGAAGGAAGCTCCAACTCCCCAATTCTATGGCTATAACTAGAAGGAGGCTACAACCCCCTATGTTCTCTGGATACAACCAGAAGGTGGCTACAACCATCTATCCTTGCCCCATCTAATAGCCCTGAAGTAGAAGTATAATGATGGAACCACTGTCAAACAATCACTATGAGATATACCACCGTAAACCTGTTCCAATAAATCTGAACCATGCATCAACCATGCATCAACCTGTACCTCAACCTGTAATCAACTTATACCATAAACAAGTGCATCAACCATGCACCAACCTCTACCAAACAACCTGTAATCAACCTGTAGAATAAACAAGTGCATCCAACCAGGTACCAAGTATGTACCAATCATGTGTCAACTACTCATCAATATGTACCAACATCATCAACTATACACCTCATGTATGTGTCGACTCATCAACTACTTGTCTCAACCATGTACTCAACATGTGCCTCAACCAAAATACCTCATAAATTTCATCATCCAAATCTGATTTGTAGCTATGTAATAGACCTGGTGTATATGATCACATTCCTGCAAACCTTCCTTAACTTTAACAACAAGAGACTAGCATTTTCATCAAAATTTTCTTTAGTCTCACATGCCTAGTTTTGGATTAGTCAACAACCCTAACTTGAAGTAATCATAGCTTTGTACCTGTAATGTATAAATATATGAAACTGATACAAAATGTTATTTAGTGTGTTTTATGAAATTCCTTCAAGTTTTACTACTTGGAATCTCTCATAAAAGGAGATATAGAAAAAATGGCATACCTTGTTGAATTCTGGCTTATTCTGGAGAGGGACTTTGTAGAGCGCGCCCCACACATAATATTTGTTGAATTGATCAAAAACTATTGCAGAGAATACTAAAGACTGTACCCTAACCGAAACATTTGGTCTCACTGAATTTGGATCTTTTATGAATAAGTTATGATGTTTTTACATGAAACACTTGTTTTTGACTAGTTTAAGGACTAGCCACAAACCCTGTTTTCCATGGAGTGTAACTCCAAAAATACAATGACCCACAAGGTGAATTTTTTACCACAGATACTTGGATATGTTTTTTAATGGAATAGAAACTTCATGTTCTGAATCATTATATAAAAACATTTATAGAGAAAATGGTGAGATGACCTATAAATAAAATATCTTAGAAAGCACCATCAAAAGAATTTATCCTTCCTTGCATTTCAGCCTTCTTTTCTTCACCTTATCTCATAAATTTAGTGTAGATATCCTTGATTACCTTAGAAACCTATAGAAATTCGGCTTAGATATCCTTGATTACCTCAGACACCTATAGATAGACACCTTGCCTCTTATTTATACTCTCAAAGTAGCTTCCTTAAAAACATCTTATAGGTCACTTGGCCCCACTTTTCTTATTTTAGGGTTAACCCACTTCTAATTTCTCCATTAAATTTATTATTGAAATCATTTATTTTGTATTCACTTTGAATTATAATACAGTCATTACTTCACTTTATTATTTACCTTTTAAAATCTCTTAAACCACTTTGACTACTTTGACCTTTTGGGGCTTCTAGATGACATATGAGGGTCCTCCAACCTCGTAAGGCCATAACTCTCAAACCGTGAGGAGTTATGTGACGTTACACATACCAACAGAAAAGTCATGACATGTACTATGCATATAGAATAATATGATCTGAAAATATATCATAACTCATACCGTTACCCATCAAACAAACTTGGGTCCATTAACCAAACTTGGGGTCTCCAACTTCTCACGGCCATAACTCTCTAACCGTGAGGAGTTATGTGATGTTCCAGATACCAACGGAAATGGAATGATAAGCACTATCCATCTAGGATAGTTTCCCTGACAAATTCACTATCCTTCATCTCATTATTCCACAATTAAGCATGGGTTCTCTTACTCCGCAAAGCATCTTCCCATGTGGGCTTTCACCATAGGGGGACCACTTTAGCATATTTACTTCTTATCAACCATGAAAAAACAATAATGAGTCATATTTACATCAAACAATCTTGGGTCCATTACCTAAAACTTTGTGCTACAACGATTTCTTTAAGGGTTGAAATCAATGACAACCAACCTTAATCAAAAACATATTTAGTATAAATAGGAGTCGAGGGTATGAGAACTATTGTCTTGGATATTATTGTAATAGAGCTCTGCTCTGCCAGAGGTTTCCCCCTCGAACAAGCAAGTGAACATTTCTCTTAGTAATCAAAGTCCTCTTTCTGGTGTTATTCTAGTATCATTTTTCTATTATTGTGGTGTTGTTTTGGTTATATTGTTGTTCATATTCCATTCCTAGCATTTTATTTATGTTCTGCATACTTTTTATATCAGGAATATTACACATAATGGGTTTGTGTGGAGAATACTCACTAGAAAAAGATCGAGGGTGCAATATGTAAATATTGAGAAGAGTCCTACTTCTCTACAACATCCAATAAACCAAAATCTCAACATAATCAATCAAAAGTCATTTTATCAATATGATGATCATCCAATATTAGGGTGCATAAAAAAACTTGTCCCTCAAACCCAAGTCATCTTTTTATAAAACATGTAGCTCATGCCACTTGTCCAACTCGTGCAAAATTATAATTTACTAATTCCCTAAATGATTAGTATTCACCTTTGCATGTGTCATTCACATTGACAGGTAAATATGTATTTACCATTTAAAAATTATAAATAAATAATTTCACTCACTCAACTTCCTCAACTCGTAAACTTACTCCTAGGTGTTCCCCACACTTTGTTCAAGATTCATATTTTAGTCTTGCATGAGTATTTACATGTCATTTTTATTTACTATATAAATTTTCTTTATCTCTAGCATACATTTTTTATTTCACAAAGTTAATTTGTATTATAAATCCTATTTCTTATCCATGATTTATGGATGCTCTTGAATTGAATTTTCTCTAATTAATAATTGTTTTAAATTAATTCCATGCACAACTTCATAACCTACCTCTCTTTCTTAATATTTTTATTTCAATTAGATATTCATTATACAATATAAATTCTAAAGGATCTAATTATGTTCTTTTAGGATAACAAATTAATTTCTCTTTTCTAAAATAAGTATTGTTGAATGATGTTTTCTCCTAAAATGAAATGCATATTAAATAATTTTTTTTGGAATTTTTTCAATTCAATTTTCAAGTCATTAGTCATTGACCATTTTTACTAATGATACTAATGGTGACATGTACTCCATGTCCTTCATGATTTACTTATCATATTTCCAAGGGTGTCATGGTTGCATGCCCTTCTAGTACCCCACTATTGTGGATGGCAAAAGGGTGCAGTAGTGGAGACATTATTAACTCAACTTCGTTGCCCTTTTTTTAGAGACTAATGGTTCTTGAGGAATAACATCTTTACCTTATTGTGTGTAAACTAGGTCATTTGTAAACAAATTCCCTCAAATAATAAGTCATTTCTATCACAATAATTAATTATTAGATAAAATGGGGCACTATAAACATAGGTTCAACACATCATGTCATATCCATAAAATAGAATACAAGTTTCAAGAAGTAATGTACCGAATAATACCAAGTGAGCATCTTTGAAATCAAAATTTAGATCTATCTTTGAATAGATTGTCCATTGTACATGACTAGAAGCATAAGGAAAACAAGAAAATTTATATTGTACCTAAATTGTAATAAAAAAATATGATATTGGAGACATATAGTAGACGAAATTGGGGAGAGATCGTGTCCTAAAAACATGCTTTGACAATATCACCCAAAAATGTTCAAAATGTTTGGACTTCACTTGTACTTATGTTTTATATTAACCCCCACATCCACACAATAGGTTAATGTAATCAACGTTTTTTGTAACAACTCGCTACATTTGTGATATATTTTCCTTATGATATTTATTATTCCAGCAAAAAACTTTTTTAGTTGGGGTTTAATTAAGTATCCCATGTAGAAAACAACCCCAAGTCAATAAAATCCCATCTTGAAGACATTCCCAATCGAAGAACATTTTGTTTGATCCATAGTACACATAGTAAACAAGGAATATATATATCCTCCGAGGGGTCTCCACTTTGTGAACTTTTGGCATAGCACATGCATTCATGGTGTATTAAATAATACCCCTAATTTCACTATGTTCCATATTTTTACTAGATATTAATTCTCTTTTTGACAATTTGAAACCATTGTTTATGAATGAACATGATAAGATATCGGTTGACTGGGTGACGCCTACTTAGTATCCTATTGATGCATTTGATGATAAATCTTTAAGAAACTTGTTATATACTAATTGTAGGTATATGACTTAATCATTCTATTTGAATACACAATATCTAGTTTGCAAATTTTATCAAACAATTAATCTCCATCCTCCAAACTTTTAATAGTGGTATATAATCTCATGATTTTAGTACTTAGAGAAATGGTAGTTATCGTAATGTGAGCATGGAGTAAAAGTGATTTATTTGAATTCCATCGATGTCATGGGATGGACATATTATTACTTTGACATGTATAGTTAGATTGAGATATAAAAACAACCATAAAAAAAATAAAAAGATATCAATTATTATTTTAATGTTCATGACACAAAGAATGGTGTCATTGTCATCATACACCCATAACACTATCCAACACCAAAATATGAAGTGGCCTAACTATAGGGATACTAAATCATGGCTCAAAGTCCGAATGCAAATTGTTGCCTAAAATACAAAGAACAAGGATCCTTCCAAGAATACAAATAAAATGAATTAAACATAAAACAAAATTTTCAAAAATACTAAGACATGTCAAAAAAAATAGTTAAATAGTGAGAACATTTATTTATTAAATTAATATAAAAAATTAAATAATTAAATTGAAAATTTTACAAAATAATAATTTGTAAACCTTTGTGTTTATCATATAAATCTTCATTATTAAATCCTACTTGAATATGTCAATCGTGTAAAGAACTCCAAAGGAAAAAGTATTTGTAGTTTCACATTCATCATTTATATTTTAGTGCATATATAATGAAATATTCCATCTTAACCTCATTAATATCACATAACTATCTTATGTTAATGCCACCATTTCAACATTATATATATATATATATAATAAAAAAATATTTTTTTTAATAATATATTGAAATTTTTTAATATTTTCACATATCCATTTTTTATTTTTTAACTTTAATAATTTTTTTTGATATAAACATTTTATTACAAAAGTATATATATATATATATATATATAT
>JASDQU010373934.1:40102-50632 GCA_032191745.1 Picea mariana | reverse complement strand
AATATTTTAGTTTTTAGTTTTTCATAATAACACTGATATTACTTGTTTTAGTTTTTTTTTATTTAATAAAAATGTGTTTATAATCTTCGATGTTCATGATAACAATATTATTTTTTCAGTTTTTAATTTTAAATAATACGTCCACATATCAACATTGAATTTATTTTCTCAACGCTCAAATTAAGTCCATTCATAAAAATACAGCATATTCATTGGGTTATTCGTAAACAAATTCCCTCAAATAATAAGTTATTTTTATCACAATAATTAATAATTAAATTAAATGGGGCATTATAAACATAGGTTCAACACATCATGTCATATCTATAAAATAGAATACAAGTTTCAAGTGATGTACCGAATAATACCAACTGAGCATCTTTCAAACCACATCATGTCATATCTATAAAATAGAATATAAGTTTCAAGTGATGTACCGAATAATACCAAGTGAGCATCTTTCAAACCACAATTTAGATCTATCTATGCATAGATTGTCCATTGTACACGATTAGAAGCATAAGAAAAACAAGAAATTTTTTATTGTACCTAAATTATAATAAACAAATATAATATTGGAGACATACAGTAGAAGAAATTGGGGAGAGATCATGTCTTAACAACGTGCTATGATAACATCACCCAACAATACTCAAAATGTTTGGTCTTCACTTGAACTTAAGTTTTATATTTACCCCCACATTCACATAATAGGTTCATGTAACCAACATCTTTTGTAACAACTCGATTAATTTGTGATATATTTTCCTTATGATGCTTATTATTCCAGCAAAACACTCTTTTAGTTGGGGTTTAATTATCCCATGTAGAAAACAACTCCAACTTAATAAAATCCCATCTTGAAGACGTTCCCAATCCAAGAACATTTTTTTGGTGCCATAGTACACATAGTAAACAAGGAATAGATGTTTCCTCTGAGGGGTCTCCACTTCATGAAATTTTAGCATAGCACATGCATTCATGGTGTATTAAATAATATGCCTAATTTCACTATATCCCATATTTTTACTAGATAACCCTTTTAATACCCCCAATACCCTCATAACTCCCCCCCGCCAATACCTACAATATATTAATTTTGTTTTTGACTATTTGAAAACCCCGTTTATGAATGAACATGATAACATATCGATTGACTAGGTGAATCCAACATAGTATCCTTTGACTAGGTGAATCCAACATAGTATCCTTTAGCTTCATTTGATGATAAAGCTTTAAGAAACTTGTTATATACTCATTGTAGGTATATGCTTTAATCATTCTATTTGAATACACAGTATCTAGTTTGCAAATTTTATCAAACACTTAATCTGCATCCTCCAAACTTTTAATAGTGGCATAGAATCTCATGATTTTAGTACTTAGAGAAATGGTAGTTATTGTAATGTGAGCATGGAGTAAGAGTGACTTATTTGAATTCCATTGATGCCATGGGATGGCCATATTATTACTTTGACATGTCTAGATAGATTAGGATATAAAAACAACCATAAAAAAAACTAAAAAGATATATCAATTATTATGTTAATGTTCATAAAACAAGGAATGGTGTCATTGTCATCATAAATCCATAACACTATTCAAGACCAAAATCTCAAGTGGCATAAATGCAAGAATACTAAATCATGGCTCAAAATCCAAATGAAAATTGTTTTGCCTAAAATACAAAGAACAAGAATCCTTCCAAGAATACAAGTAAAATGAATTAAGCATAAAAATTTATTGACAAAAATAAGAAAACATGTCAGCAAAAAACAAATAAAGATATGAAAAAACAAATTCCAAAACCAACAAACTAATTCAGATAACTAAGGACATATGTATATTTAATAATTAATACATGGTAATTATTTACTAAAATCTTAAAAAATGTTTCCAATCAAATAATTAATATTTACTCAAACCACATTACCTCCAACTTTATTAATATTAATAAACTAAAAATTAAAGATTTTTAATTTCTTTATGGAAGTGATTATTTCTTTTTTTATTTAAAATGAGACAAAGAAAATAATTAAACAACTTATTTACATAATCAATAATTATATGGTTAAATAGTGGGAGTATTTATTAAATAGTTTCACATTCATCATATATATTTTAGTGCATAATGAAATATTTCATTTTAATATTATTAATACTATATAATTATCTTATATCGATATCATCACTTCAACATTTTATGATGATGATGATGATGATGATTAACGTCTACTAATACCTAATTGGTCTATCGGACCTTAAGAGGGTAAGTGATTACTTGTGATTCTTTAGAATTTTGTTTCTGTGCTCCAAAAGCATTAAGAGAAGCTTTCCAAGATCACCATACTTTTGTTGAGTTAAGAGGTTAGGAAAGTTGGTAGTGTGATAAATATTTTAAAAATGAGATTTAATATGGGTATAGACTAGACAATCTAAGAGAAAGTGCTTTTCACCTTCAATCTTCTTAATGTCACAAAGATATATAACACAAAAAATAATTTTTTTAATAATATATTTGAAAACTTTAATATTTTTACATATTCATTTTTTATTTTTTATGAATATATTTTTCATATAAACATTTTAACAAAGATATTTATAACTTGATGACATATGGATTAGTTTTTAGAAACATTTCCTCATAGTAATTTTTAATTGATACAACTAATAAAAATTATTACTAATATTTTAGTTTTTCATAATTTGTAGAACTGATGCACGATGCTCGATTGCCTCAGAATTTCAAAACTCCTCAATAGCACAAATCAAGAAAGTTTAATAGGATTGTTAAGGCATTGAGTAGGAGAGTGGTTTTGTTGAGTACTATGGCTATTGAAGTTGTGGGTCTAGACGGTGTGAACGTTTTGTATGAGGACGATGAAGATTCTATAAAGGCCCGTAAATATTGTAAATGACCATGGAATGTTGACCAGACTCTATGTTTAGAATTATTCATTCAAGAATGAATTTTGTTCAGGAATACTAAGGAATACTAAGTTGTGCATGCCAAGAGGCTCCATGAAAGAGAGTTCCATTGGAGAGTTATATAGTGGAGGATTGAGTGGTCATTTTGGAAGTGACGGAAATAGATATTTGGTCGAGGAATTATATTTTTGGCTTAGCATTGGAAAATATGTGAGAACGTTGGTTGAAGGTTATAGGATATGTCGTCATTCAAAAGGAAGGAGTCAAAATATAGGATTGTGTACATCATTACATGTACCATAGAAGCTTTGGGATAATGCAAGTATGGATTTTGTTTTTGGATTACCAAGAATTCAGAAAGGTAATGTTTCCATAAGCAGGATTGTGTACATCGTTACATGTACCATAGAAGCTTTGGGATAATGCAAGTATGGATTTTGTTTTTGGATTACCAAGAATTCAGAAAGGTAATGTTTCCATAAGCTTTGGGATAATGCAAGTATGGATTTTGTTTTTGGATTACCAAGAACTGAAAAAGGTAATGTTTCCATAATGGAGGAAGGATTCAAAATATATATTTGTATACACCATTACATGTACCAAAGAAGATTTGGGATGATGTGAGTATGGATTTTGTTTTGGAATTATCAATAACTCAAAGAGGAAATGATTTCATAATAGTAGTTGTGGATAGATTTTCAAATATGTCATGAAGATTTGGGATGATGTGAGTATGGATTTTGTTTTGGAATTATCAATAACTCAAAGAGGAAACGATTTCATAATAGTAGTTGTGGATAGATTTTCAAATATGTCATGTTTTATTGCATGCAAGAATATCAATGATCCTACAATAATTTTTTTTATTATTGTTTCAAGAGATTACTCAGTTGCATGTGTTACCAAGGAGTACCACTTTAGACAAAGATATCGGATTTCAAGGAAATTTTTGGAAGACATTATGGAAGAAGTTGGGAACTAGATTGTAATTTAGTTCTACATGTCATGTACTCAAATTTCCAAATTTAAATAAAAATAAATTGTCTTCACTCTTATTCTTATTTACTTGTCTGTAAGGTAGCTAGAGAAGTACAAAGGTATTGTATAGTAGTTACCTAAAGTTCCACTATAACTTCTAAGAATTACTTCTTTTAAACTCTTAGTATAACTCTTTACACCTTATAACTTGAGACCCGTTACAAGAAATTCTTATATACAATAATTATTTAACCCTTTGAACCATAAGTAACATTACCATGTATATAAATAAATACAAATATATATATTCCCAATCGTAGTAATGTTACATAAGTTGAATATATTGAAAGTTTTTCAAACAAAATCGAGTCTTGGCAAGTGTTAAGGGTTTACCAAAGGTTTTTCATAATTTATGAACGTTGAGGAATGTGAATATAGTTTGGATACACCACATTCATACATTCCACATCCGTTGTATTCGATGAGCATTAAACTAGCCAGTTAGAATCCCTTCTTGTCTAGGTTTGACCTCTTCTTGTGACATTTCAAGGTGCCAAACATATCGGTCTTGTGCATTAACGCCATTACTAAATTTCCACGCTATCCTGGTCACATGCCCCAGTACTTACGCGTTTAAATTTATAACTATCGTGACAGTACATTGGCTTTAGTAAAGCTCCTTGAGACCTTGATACAGATTTTTCATGTCAATGTTTCATCGAAACCTGCACAGGACATCTAGCTAAAGTAAGTACAAACAAATCTTATCAAGAAAGGAAGAGAGATTCAATAAGGAAGAATGAGAAAATATATTCACACTACTCCAATGAGCTTATAATTGATACATAGACGATGATCAATATGATACAATGAATGAGTGAAATACACTCATATATACGACATAACATTCCATAATAGCATAATGCATGCATGCATAATAGCATAACATTGATGATCTAAATAGAAAGTATGAAATAGAACTAGTCAGTTAACTCTCACTAAACTAGTGTGCAAAAATATAAATTTCTCCAACACCCCCCCCCCGGTGAAACATCACTATGGAGTAAAAAGTAGTCCCAACAACTAGGACATATTAGGTACTCATGTACAATGCAACTAATAAAAATTGAATAAAATTGAGGAAAGAGGGAAAACCACATGGGAACAAACCCCCCCCTCAAAAGACAATGAATAAAAAGAAGAAAAGGCAGGTGCTAGGAAACTGTGTTCTTCACTCCAAGACGATCTCACAAATATTGAAAATTTTTCTCACTGAAAGTCTTTGTGAAGATGTATAAATATTTATGGATCTAATGAAGTCCTCTAGAAACCTGTCTATCGTTGTACCCCTTGATCCTATGGACCCATCTGAACCTAGAAATATTCCTTTCTGGTGGAAGTGGAACCAGATCCCAAGTCTAATTCTCTAGGAGTGAGTCATATTCATTTTCCATGGCCTCTTTCCATAATGGATTTTTCATAGCCTTATTGTAGGTATGTGGATGAGAAAATTGAGCCATATAGAAATGCATTGGCATCGTAGGTTGACAAGCTCAAGGTACATGAGAAGGCTCCTCATGTTGAGATCGAGTCCTACTCGAAATCCAATGGATTCCTTGCAAGGAAAATCATTCCATGATGTGTGAGTTGTGCCCTCTTGGGCATCCATTGAAGCTTCAACGTTGGCTTCTTCTCTGGTTGTACTACCTCCTTATTTCCATGTATATAATCTGAGTGTATGGAATCATCTCCGATGTCTGAAATTGATGGAAGCACAATAGTATTTGCATGTTGTGCTGGAGGTTCATGCAAAGTACTCTCCTTATGTGTAAGTAGAAAAGAGGAGTCGTCCTTAGGAAAATTAGTGAATTTATACAACCTTGGATTTTGATCCACCTCACCAATTGAAATAATGGAATTTTCATGAATATCCAGTACATAAATTGAATATGATGTAAATTCAACCTTTTTACGTTTATGAGTGATCTGATAAATTGAGAATAGATTCATAGAAATATTTGGAACATGTAAAACATTCTCAAAACTTCCATTATGGAGTTCCACTCTTCCCTCTCCTTCTATTTCTACTGGAGTATCATGCCACGTCAGAATAGGGGGTCTAGAGTATGAAATCAGAGAAGAAAAAACTTCCTCTTTCACTCCCATATGATGTGATGCACCATAATCTATAATCCATGAATCATATGAGGAATTAATTACAACAATAGAATGATGATTAACCTTCTTAGGAGCAATATCTTCTTCCTTCTGCTTCTTGAATCCTTCTGGAATGAAGTTTCTAATGTTGTTATGCTTAAGTAATTGTGCCATAAGATCAATTTTTTTCTCCGTGCATATGGATTCTTCATGATTCGGTTTATTGCAGTAAGTGCATTGCTTTCCCTTCTTCTTCTTCTTGGAATCTGAAGAGTCTTTTGAGCCTGATGAATCATTGAAGGGTTTGGAATATCCCTCCTTATCATTATGTTTCTCCTTCATCTTTTGTTTGGATGATCCTTTTCCATCAGACATGGTCAGTGCATGTGCTTTGGGATCATTTCTTAGGCCCATCAGAATGAGTTTTTTCTTCTCATGTGTGGGAGAATCGATGAATTGATCCATGGTAGGAATCTTCCAATTTGTTGCCATGAGATACCTGCCAGAATGGAAAGTGGAAACATAAAAAACATATTATGGTCCTAGATTAGACAAGATTGTTAGAATAAGTTGGTCCACTTGTCTAGACTTATCAATACCACAATATGCCAAGCTCAATATCAAAGAGTTAAAATTAGTAAATAAATCATGTATATTATCAAAACATTTAGGATCCAGAGTATTCAACTCTACCTCAAGAATATGACCTCTTATCTCATCATGCTTTGAAAACATAATTTCCAAGGTGGTCCGGATCTCGTTTGGAGTCTCACATGCTACAACATGAAATCATAGATTAGTTGAAATCAATTCAAGAAGAAGTCTTGTGACCTCATCCTTTCAATTAGGCAATCTGGTCTTCTCAATTGTTGATCTAGGTTCTCTTTCTGTCACCATCGTCAAGTTGTACAATCCTTTCCTTCTAAGTTGGAATTAAGCCTTGGTATTCCAATAAAAATAATTATATGGTGTGATGAGTACCACCAAGTTTCACTGTAGAATAGGTGTCGTATCCATCTCTCCCACTATTTCTAAGAATCCCTAAAAGTTTACTCTCAATATACAAGTGAAAAACTGAGAAATCACTGAAGCAAGGACACTTTAAGTGGACAATTCGTATCAGTTTCAGGAGGCTATCTTCTGGCTTCCTTTCTTAGAAAATGGTGAGGCATATGGCCAAATGGTTGAAAACCCACTTGCAAAATTGGTTGATTTACTTCTCTTATGCGTCGTTGCCTCAAAAATTTAATATTTTGGGAGAAATAATTGCAAACATAAAGTGTTTTTGGAGGGGGGTGCACCTTTCCTTAAGAGACAAAGTAACCAGTCCTTAGTGGTCGCCCTTTTTTTTGTTCTGGTCGACTTTTTCCAGTGTATTGGGACTGACCCTCGTGGCCCCGTTCCAGTGTCTAGGGTATGACCAACCTATAATTTCAATAGGGTGTTTATAAATTAGTAGAAAATCTGGTAAGAGGAAATCTGTAAATCAAACTTGTACATTATTAAAAATCCATTGTACAAAAATGTTCAGACATTAAGAGTCTCTAGAATCTGTTACACGAAGCATATCTTTCTAGAAATATTCGCGATAGGAATCCGAGTTCATCCTGGGCTGAAATCCAACCCTTGTTTAATACAAAGATTTTGAAAATGCATAAAGGTATATCAGTCTTGAAACCCTTTATAAAACCCATGATAAAAACACCGAATACATTAAGGTATGTGTACCTGAGCATGTAGAAACCAAGCCATTTGTCGAGAAATAGAAAGATAATGTAATAGTCCAGAATACATGCCAATAGAAACCCAAATGTTAATACTTTAAGATACTGGTGACAAAATCATTTATAAATAACACAGAGAGTTTAGAATACTTACTAGGTGTATCATTTTGTGAATGCTGGGTAGGATAAGTCCAACAACAAAATCTGCACACAGAAATCTATTTCAAAAACCCTAGGAAGAAACATGTAACTTCAACGTGTAAATGTAAACGAAAGGGAACACAGAGAATTATATACTTGAATACTTTTAAATAAACTTATGAACAGATAGGGATTACCAGAAGAAGGGAAGACAATGTAGACCTCGGGGTCTCGAACCTGCGAGGATGCACATATTCCAATGCAAGAATATTTCACCTTGAGAACAAGAGCGAACACTGAAATGAAACACTCTCTATAATGAAGTCAAGCATCCATTAAGTGAAGAACTCTGTTAGAAAAAAGTCCAAGTGTAATGTGTTCGAAATTAATGGTCGCTTAACATTGTTAAAATATGCCTGGTAAAAACTTATAGTGGGGAAGGCCACCTGGAGTGGTGCCTTCGCACCAAGGGGCGCGCTCTGCTACAAATAAGACACAAAGAGTAGGGATTGGGTCGACAACTTGTACGTTTTGGTCCTTGGAACATCGACCCTTGCATGTATCGATATGTAACTTACCTTCGTTGTCAGTAGATACAGATAACACATGTATCTCTTTAGCGGTGGAGATCAATCTTAACAATCCTCCATTAATTAACTTGGACATTTCACATACCAAACCACTGCCACAAATTTAAGAACGTTTGTGAAAGGAATGATTGAATTTAATCCTATCTCGAATTGTGTACGAAGGGTCAAGTAGTAGAAACCAAGGTGTAGACAAGTGTAGAGGCCAGTTAATCAGGAGCGTACACCTATATTTTCACGAGATACTTTATGTCAACTACGATAGCTCGAGTTTTGATCTAACTTTTAGTCTCAAGAATTTATCCCATGTGCACTCGATTTAATGTTAAAACAATTGATATGTGTTTTGTATAGGGGTATTGCTAATATCATAGTTTCGATAACCTTCCCTTATGTTTATAATGGAAAATAGGGTTATCACTAGAAATAAAGAATCACTCATAACATAATGTAATTTGTATATGTAACATCATTGACGCAGGCGCGCTCCTCAGACACATCTGCTCATAGGATATTTCCACCTTCCTCGACCCGAAGAATACAAATCGGTCCTTCTATTTCTCTATTGGGAAATCTACACCCACATAACTCTTCGCGCGTTCCCCTTCGTTACTTATTGGGGAATCGGACTTCGCGGCATCACGAGGTCAATGGTCGAGCGTTGGTGCTTCGAATCCCCAAACCCCGATGCAAGTCAACGCTGACCCTTATCTTCTCCTGTCGGGACTTCTCCTATCGTGATTTCGCTACTCGCGATGCCAAGCAACTCGGTTCTCCGACTCTCGATGCTCGATACACCGAAACTCTTACGCACGTGCCAATTGTCCCTTCAAATTCCCGTCACTTCTATCGGGATTTCAGACTTCGCAGGATCGTGAATCCTGATGTCAATGGTTCGGCACTTCTCGCTGCAAAACCCCGATAACTTGTGCCACCTGTCTTCCACTTCGGCTCTTGTGGTCCCACACTGCTCTACCCCATCGGGATATCACGTTTCACGATTCCAAATTGCAAGATTATCCTGTCCTCAAAACCTCCAATACTTTGAACCTTGACTTCTTCAGATCTTCTAACACACATCCCAAATGATGGGCGGTTCAGCTCGAACCTCGGACTTTGCCGAAACGCAAAGTCTAACCACTACACTTCTATGAACCCCGATGACCAAATCTCTGATTGAGTGATCACATGACACGTGTCCCTCTCAAGATCCATGGCTATGATCCCCTCACTATTTCGGAACTCAAAAGGTCTCGTGCTCTTAACATTTGAAACCCCGATATACCGATGACTCCTGGTTCCTGCCACCTGTCCCAACAGATGGACGACTATGAGCTCATCGGGACTTCCACGATGGATTTGTCGATCTCTGGTCCACGGGATCCCCAATTTCCCGAAATCCGATGCCTCAATAATATGATGCCTCTCGGAGTTCCACTCTGCTCATGAAGGCTTAAACCCAATGCAAATTCTGCCAAATCGGACGGTTGACGGGTAACTATGGGCTGATCCGATGGTCCACAATCCCTTGAGCTTAAACTCTGGATGTAACCGTATCCTCCTCGCTTCTCTGGCAGATCTGATGGTTGGAGGGATTTCGCAAATCCTCTCCACGAGATCCTAACCATCCGTTCTCTCCTTTGTGAATCTGTGCATGAACCAAGCATTCCCTCTGTGCACAACTCATGACACCTCCTAGACACTTCCAGTCGTAACTCCCCTGCACTGTTCTTCAACCACTTGAAGGTCCTATCCTTACTGAGCTTTCTCACGAATCTGAGTCTTAGAGAAGATTCTTGCGCGGACTCCTTGCGACAACTCTCAGACACTTACAAGTGCTGAATACCTTCGACTCTGTGCACTCCTGCAACAACAGTCCTTCAATTCTTTGCTCAGATTCACAACTAAGACTTTTCTTAGCTTGCGCACTCCTTTCACAACTCCTATAACCCAATTTCACTTTCGGGTGAATGAGAACAAGAGTTAAACTATCTAAGCCTTTTGTCAATGCACTC
>JASDQU010373934.1:19830-40052 GCA_032191745.1 Picea mariana | reverse complement strand
ACGAGAAATCATTCATACATAGCATGTAAAACAAATGCATAACATGAAGTAAATACTCATGAGCATAGCATTTAGTATACATACACAGAGAACAAACACAAAACCATGGATTTGAATTAAACTTCTCTATTAATTCAAGCTTTGTACATGGGTGTTATTCCACAGCTCTCTGTTTCTCTTCTTCTCAATGCTCAGAATTATATTACAATACACAATGAGGGTGTCTATATCCTGTTTCCCTCTTTCTTTCTAAAACTATCTAATCTAATATTAACTTTCTATCTACCTATTTCATCTCAACATAAATGCCTCTATCTACTTCAGACGATAGCGGGATGCTCAAGGTCTGATTACAATATAAAAGTATGTCTCTCTTTAATATCACATTTAAGGTTCGCGCATTTTCTTCTAGACAATTTCAAAACTTGTGCTGGTCTGGTCTAGCTGTCCGATTGCATTCCGCGTTGGCTTGCTTGACATGGGCGATGCTCCTGCATAATACTCCCTCGCTTGAAAATTTTCATGGGCTCCTGTCCATGAGCTCCTGCACGGTCTTTCCATGCTTCAGAATCTCTGTCTCATTCTCCCAGCTGGCATCTTCAACTAGTTGGTTCTTCCATTTGACTAGATACTCAAAGTATTCTTTCCTCCTGGTCTTCTTGCCAATTATTTTGTCTAGTATGCACTCCATCCGTGGCTTCTCTGCAACTGGCATCTTCTTTTTCCACTAAACCTCTGACTGTGCATCACTTCCAGTCTTCGTTTCCCCAACTCTTTATGGATATAAATCTGAGATATTGAATATCGGAGAAATTCCGATCCCATCGGGTAATTCAATCTCATAAGCATTTTCTCCAAATTTTCTCAAGACCTTGCAGGGTCCGATTTTCTTCATCTTCAATTTATTATACGTTCCTCTCGGGAACCTTTCTTTCCTCAAATGTGCAAGAACCAGATCACCAACCTCGAACTGAAGTTGTCTTCTATGCTGATCGGCTCTGCGTTTATATTCTTGGCTTGATTTTAGTAATCGCTCCTTCACCTGGCTGTGAAGTTCCTTCATCGCTTCTGTGAAATCTTATTCCCTAACGCTCCTAGTTGCATTCTATTATGAATCCCTCAATTCAGAAATTCCCCTCAGCTGGATGCCATAAACAATCTGAAATCGAATTTTCCATGTACTCTTGTTCACTGAGTCGTTATACACAAACTCTTCCTGCGACAATATATTGTCCCAACTGCTGTGGTGCTCTGTCACCAAGCTTCTCAACAAATCTCCCAGACTTTTATTTACCGCTTCTGTCTGTCCATCCATCTGCGGATGATACACTGAACTAAACAACAAGTTAGTTCCCAAATTCTTCCATAAGGTTCTCTAGAAATGTCCTATGAACTTCGTGTCTCAATTCGAAACAATACTCTTTGGTAAGCCGTGAAGTCAAATGACTTTTTTGAAAAATAGGTTCGCAATGTGAGTCGTGTCACTGGTTTTCTGACATGGGATAAAATGTGCCATCTTGGAAAATATATCCACCACCACAAAGATTGAATCAAATCCTCTTTACATCCTTGACAACCCCAATACAAAATCCATGCTAATCACATCCCATGGCCTCTCTGGTATGGGCAATGGTTGATAAAAACCCGCATTCTGCTTCCTCCCCTTCGAATGCTGTCAAATTTGACACCTGTCTACAAATCTCTTGACCTCTGATCAAATCTCTGGCCAAAAGTATGATTCTCTCAGCTTCGCAAATGTTTTGTCATGACCGAAGTGTTCGACCAATCCTCCATTTTGCTTCTCCTTCAGCAGATTCTCCCTCATGGAACAATTTGGAATACACAACTGATTGCCCTTAAACAAAAATCCTTCCTGGATCATGTACTCCATCCATTGACTCCTGTCTCTGAGAACCGGATTCTCAGTTGCTTCATATGCTTCTTTGAAGTCTAGATCATCTACGTACATGTCCCTAAGATCATCAAAACCCAATGTTTTGACTCTGAATTCCTCCAACAACAAACACTTCTTCTCAAAGCATCAACAACTTTGTTAGCAGTACCATAAATATGTTTAATCACAAATGTAAAATTCTTCATGTATTCAACCCACTTAACATGCCTCTGATTCAACATCTCCTATTGAGTCACAAACTGTAATGCATGGTTATCACTATACAAAACAAATTCCTTTGGAATCAAATAGTTCCTCCACGTTTTCAATGCCTAAATGATGGCATAAAATTCCTTATCATATGTGTAATAATTCACCTTCGCTTCATTCAGATTCTCATTGAAATATGCAATTGGCCTGTCATCTTGACTCAAGACCGCTCCTATCGCAAATCCGCTTGTATCGCATTTCACCTGAAATGTATTTTGCAAATCCGGTAACACCAAAACTGGTTGTTATGTGATCTTCTTCTTCAACAGATTGAAACTTTTCTCAGCCTCTTCAATCCAGTGAAAAGATTTATGTCTTTTCTTCAATGTATTCATCATCGTTGTACTGATTCCACTGAAATTCCTAATGAATTTTCGGTAGAAACTAGCTAATCCGTGAAAACTTCTCACCTCAAAGATATTTTTCCGCGATGGCCAATTTTTTATTACCTCCACTTTATATGGATCCATCCTCAACTCATTTGATGAAATAACAAACCCCAAATAGATGAGTTATGTATTCATGAATGAGGACTTCTTCATGTTTACCAACAACTTCTCCTGCTACAATTTCTGCATCACTGTAGCCAAATGCTTCAGATGCTCCGCTGCAGTTTTACTGAAAACCAGTATGTCATCCAAATACACAATGAAAAATTTCCCAATGAACTCCATCAGGACTTCATTCATCAACCTTATGAAGGTACTTGGTGCATTTGTTAAGCCAAATGGCATAACAAGCCATTCATACAACCCTTCATTGGTTTTGAATGTTGTCTTCCATTCATCACCCTCTCTCATGTGAATCTGGTGATATCCACTCTTCAAGTCAATCTTCGAAAACAAATTTGCTCCACTTAAGCAATCCATCAAATCATCCATCCTCAACAATGGAAATTAGTACTTGATGGTTATCTTGTTGATCTCCCTTGAGTCGGTACACATCCTCCAACCTTCGTCTTTCTTCGGACTTAGTACTGTTGGAATGGAACACGAACTCAAGCTTTCCCTGACCAAACCTTTGTCCAACAACTCATGGAATTGTCTTTTAACCTCTTCATTCTCCTGCGACGTCAATCTATACGCGGCTTTGTTTGGAAAACTGGCTCCTGGTATGATATCAATGTGATGACTCACACTCCTGATCGGTGGCAATGAATGAGGTAATTCATCCACTACAATGTTAGCGAACTCTTCCAACAGTTCCTGAACCTTCTCTAGTAAATTATCCGCTCTTGTGCTAGTCAGAACAATCCTCGGTTTCCTGACCACAATGAACTATGGATCCTCCTTCTTCTTAACCTCTGTAATAAGTTCCTTTCCACTCATGAGAAGTACTGTGTTTCTTACTTCCGGTTTCACCTCCTTATCCTTGATTAGATGCAACATGTGTGTCCTCCCATTCTTTTATAAGGTATATGTATTCATCCTCCCATCATGAATCATATTTCTATCATATTGCCACGGTCTACCCAGCAATAGATGACAAACATCCATAGGAATAACATCACACAAGATTTTATCATTATATCCTCCTATCTTGAATTCAACTAAGCACTGTTTAGTGAAATTTACCTGATGTCCTTTTTGTAGCCACGAAACTTTATATGGACTTGGGTGATCAGTCGTCTCCAACTCCAGCCTTTCTACCATCTTGGCTGAAACGAGATTGTCTATGCTACTGTTGTCCACAATGACCTTGCATGCCCAACCCTTGGTCTTCCAAGCTGTTCTGAAAAGTCTGGTCCTTTGGACTGAACTTTCCACTTCTTTCTCTAGTGTCAAAAGGAATTTCCACATCACCAACGATCTTTCGCCTTCAGCGTCCTCTGCCTCAACATTTCGCCCCTATGCCTCGGCGATATGAGCTTCTCCCCCATCTTTCTTTTTATATGGACACTCATAAGACTCGTGTCCATTCTTTCCACATGTGAAGCATGTAATTACTCCACCTCTGCCTCTTCCTCTACCTCTCGTACGAGGAAACCTATTATTATCAGCATATCCTCCTCTCTGCTCAGTATGTTGTTCTCTTTGCTCAGTGTATTGCCCTTGCTGTGAGGTTCCACCTCTCTCTGCTCGAGTCTGAGGTTTCTTCCAGTCGTCCTTAGGATTCTATGTTCTTTCCTAGGCAACTGATTTGCCTCTGGGATGACTTCTGCCTCGACCCCTCTGACTCTTCTTTCAACTCACCTTCTCTTCAGCTTTTAGAGCCATCTGATAAGCATCTTCTACCATTCGGATGGTCATTATACTAATTTCATCCTGAATCTCATATCTCAGGCCATTCATATACCTAGCCACTTTTTTGTCATTGCTTTCGCAATGACCTGCTCTGATATTCAACCTGTAAAATTCTTCAGTTTATTCCTTTACTATCATCAGCTTTTGTCTCAGGTTCGGCATCCTCCTGAACAGAGAAATTCGATAGTCTCTCAGGATGAATTTTTCCTTCATCTTCGCTATCATCCTATCCCAACTCTTAATTTCCTGCTTGCCTTGGCAACGCCTATCCGCTTGTAGTTCATCCCACCACAAGGCTGCATGTCCTTTTAATCTCGTGACAACATGCCTGACTTTCTTTTCCTCTTCAATATCTTCATAGTCAAAACAGGTGTCTAGAGCTCTAATCCATTCCAGAAGGTCTTCTACATCCAGATTTCCCTCATAAACTGGAATGTCCATCTTTACCTTTGCACCCATTCTTGCAACATCTTTAAGTAAGAGCTCATTTGCTGCATCTTCTGTTGTGATGATTTCTTCTTCTCCATGTCCAACATCATCTTCATTTTCAGACTCACTGATATCTCCTACATTAGTTGTGTGCCTTTTCCTTATCTCCATGTCCACAATCATAGCACGTAAGTTATGCAGATCTCTTTCTACTTCTGGAATCTGCACTTGCCTACCCCTTCCTCTGGGCATTTCCCTTTCCTCCTCTGGATTGGGTGATTCTCTATCTCTTCTTCTCGGCAGCATGGTGAATTCTCCTCTTCCCCGCTACAGAAAACAAAGAAGTTTTTTTAATCTTTTCTAAGCTCTGATACCACTTGACGCAAGCGCGCTCCTCAGGCACGTCCTCTCATAGGATCTTTCCACCTTCCTTGGCCCGAAGAACAAAAACCGGTCCTTCTATTTCTCTATCGGGAAATCTACACCCACAGGACTCTTCGCGCGTTCCCCTTCTTTACTTATCGGGGAATCAGACTTCGCGGTATCGCGAGGTCAATGGTCGAGCGTTGGTGCTTCAAATCCTCGAACCCTGATGCAAGTCAACGTTGAACCTTATCTTCTCCTGTCGAGACTTCTCCTATCGTGATTTTTCTACTCGCGATGCCAAGCAACTCGGTTCTCCGACTCCCGATACTCGATACACTGAAACTCCGACGCACACAGGAGTTGTCCCTTCAACTTCCCATCACTTCTATCAGGATTTTGGACTTCGCAGAATCGTGAATCCTGATGTCAATGGTTTGGCACTTCTCACTGCAAAACGTCGATAACTTGTACCACCTGTCTTCCACTTCGGCTCTTATGGTCCCACACTGCTCTACCCCATCAAGATATCGTGTTTCACGATTCCAAATTGCAAGAGTATCCTGTCCTCGAAACCTCCGATACTCCAAACCCTGACTTCTTTAGATATTCTAACACGCATCCCAAATGATGGGTGGTTCAGCTCGAACCTCAAATTTCGCCCAAACACAAAGTCTAACCACTACACTTCTATGAACCCCGATGACCAAATCTCCGATTGAGTGATCGCATGACACGTGTCCCTCTCGAGATCCACCACTATGATCCCCTCGCTATTTCAGAACTCAAAAGGTCTCGGGCTCTTGACTTTTGAAACCCCGATATACTGATGACTCCTGGTTCCTGCCACCTATCCCAATAGATGGACGGCTCTGAGCTCGTCGAGACTTCCATGATGGATTTGCCGATCTCTGGTCCACGGGATCCACTCTGCTCACAAAGTCTTAAACCTGATGCAACTCCTGCCAAATCAGATGGTTGACAGGTAACTATGGCCTAATCTGACGGTCCACAATCCTTTGAGCTTAAACTCCGGATATGATCGTATCCTCCTCGCTTCTCTGGCAGATCTAACTGCTGGCGCGATTTTGCAAATCCTCGCCACGAGATCCTGACCGTCCATTCTCTCCTTTGTGAATCTGTGCGTGAACCAAGCATTCCCTCTGCATACAACCCACGACGCCTCCTAGACACTTCCATTCGTAACTCCCATGCACTGTTTTTCAACCACTTGAAGGTCCTATCCTTCCTGAGCTTTCTCATGACTCTGAGTCTTNGCACCCCTTGCGGCAACTCTCAGACACTTCCAAGTGTTGAATACCTTCGACTCTGTGCACTCCTGCAGTAGCAGTCCTTCAATACTTCACTTAGATTCACAACTGAGACTTTCCTTAGCTTGCACACTTCTTGCACGACTCCTATAATCCAATTTCACTTGTGGGTGAACGAGAACAAGAGTTAAACTATCTGAGCCTTCTGTCAATGCACTCCTTGCGAACGACTTCAACTGCACTCCTTGCAGGAATTCTTGCTCAGATAGAGAAACAATTGAAACTCATTTCTCCTACTTCCTTTCTCAGATTTCAAACACTCAGCGAGAAATCATTCATACATAGCATGTAAAACAAATGCATAATAGGAAGTAAATACTCATGAGCATAGAATTCAACATACATACACAGAGAACAAACACAAAACTATGGATTGGAATTAAACTTCTCTATTAATTCAAGCTTTGTACATGGGTGTTCTTCCAAAGCTCTTTGTTTCTCTTCTTCTCAATGCTTAGAATTATATCACAATACACAATGAGGGTGTCTATATCCCATTTCCCTCTTTCTTTCTAAAACTGTCTAATCTAATATTAAATTTCTATCTACCTATTTCATCTCAACATAAATGCCTCTATCTACTTCAGACGAGAGCGGGACGCTCAAGGTCTGATTGCAATATAAAAGTATGCTTCTCTTTAATATCACATTTAAGGTTGGCGCATTGTCTTCGAGACAATTTCAAAACTTGTGCTTGTCTGGTCCAGCTATCCGATTGCATTCCGCGCTGGCTCGGTTGACGTGGGCGATGCTCCTGCATCAATCATGCTCTTGCATGCACGGATATAACTTATTCTTTGAGGACACTTGCTTGCAAGTGATACGGATTATTATACTATTGGTCGTATGATTATGATTATGAGGCATTATGGATATGATGATATGTTATTTTGTTGTATTGGCATAGACATGCACTATTGACTGGGTTCTCCTGAGTGTGAAGGACTTTGGACCTTGAGGATGAAGAGGCATCAATGAAACCCCTTGGACACTGGATCGAGTCAAGGAGTGCACTATTAGGGTTGGATTGTTGTTGATATGACATATGTACACATGATTAGATGTTATGATGATTAGCTATTATTGCTGACATGATTTGTTGAAAATGCAGGTTGACGATAGCTTGCTGACCATACTCACATGTGGAGTAGAGGGGTCATGCATGACAATGAGAGACTTTGAGGGAGAGGTGTGGGAGCATTCCTGCCACAACCTACTAGCACTCTCGTCATGGCTCGATCTGTAGGTTAACGATTACCTAGCTCGAGAACACCCATGATGTCGTGAGGGAAGACTGCGACAATCGCTCATGATGATTCTAAGGGGTGCGCAAGAAGGAAAGGGCCTTATTCCTTAGAGGCCCTTAGTCTCCCACAAGATCACATGGAGGAGTATTGACTCCAAGTGTTTTTTATGTCTACCAAGTCAATTAAGAGGTGAGTGGCACCCTTGGAGCACATAGTGCATCTTGAAGGGCACGTCACGCAAGGAAAATGGAAAGAGGCAAGTGGCACCCTTGGAGAACGCAGTGCCTCCTGAAGGGCACATCACGCAGGGAAAAAGGAAAGAGGTGAGTGGCATACTTGGATCACCTAGTGAGTCCTGAAGGGCACGTCGTGATTTTAACTGGTAAGTGAATAAACTTAAATGACCTTAAAATGAATAATGTGACAAGTAAGATTTAAAAACATTTTTCCCTAATAAAAATGTCACTGAGCCTAGTGAATTTACAACCTAGGTCTAATTAGAACATTTGGTAAAAAAAAATAATAAATGAACATGTAACAAGAAGGGGGGAAATAAATTCAATTTATTTATTAAAGTCAAAATTATAAGGGAGGATTAAATTTAAAAAAAAAGGAAATGGTTGTTTTATCTACATATGGTAATTTAAATTTTAGTTAAAAAGAAAAAGGGGTAAATGGTTGTTTTTTGTAATGCCCATAAATATATATCTAAACATTTTTATCCTCACAAGCAATTATTTCTTAACTAAAACAATATCTCTTCAGCATAATATATATCTTCATACCAGCAACTTCAACAATTTAGATTCATCAAATATTAACAAATTCATAGCAGAATAAATAAATTCATAATTCAACAGGGTACCTGGTTCTGATGCTATTTCCGTTGCCAGCTGCCTTGCTGTTGCTGCTCTCCTGCTACCTGCTACACAGCCCAGTCTTGTTGCAAACACAGAAAAATTGCCCAAAACTATTGTCCACCCTGCCAACTAGGAAAACGACCTAGCTCCAGGATATCTACGGATATCCTCGCCCTCTGAGCCCAAAACCTCTAGCAACCCCGGTCCACTGTGTCAATCCAAACACAAAATTTCTCTCTCTGTCCAATACTCAGAGTTCTCCTGAAAATCATGGCCAACTTTCCCCGTAGAATGCCCTCTCCTCCAAACTCCTTACCCCCTCTTATTCCTCCTTCACCGCCTTCCCTTCATTAACTCCCCCCACCAAATACCTTATCGCATTATTAAATACCTTATCCATTCATTTAAATATCTTATCCATTCATTAAATTTCTTATATCTTCTCGGGATTCTTATGTGATCCCCTCTTGTGTACGCAACTTAATTTAAATATTATATTTAATTATCCTCCTTTTATATAATACTTTATTAATTAATGAATTAATTAATAATTAAATCAATCTTTAACCATATTGATTAATGAGTTAATTATACTTAAATTAATCATAATCAAGAATAACTAATTAATAACAAATAATTAGTTAAGGTTATTTTAATAAATAAATATAGTTTAGCTAATAATTTAGGATTACCTTATTAAATTAATTATAATTTATAATCAAGGGTCGTTACATTTTTCTACACTTGCTAAATTGATTTTTAGTTAAAAAGGGAAAAGAGGGAAACTTAAAAGAAATAGGAAACTAAAAGAAAAAGGGGAAACATAAAGAAAAAGTTGAATGTCCAACTTAGTAAGGAATATTGCCTTGGGAACTTGTTAGTTTTGAACTCAACTAGGAATTTAGTAAAGCATAAGTCATTTAAGAATTGTAAGGGAATTTTGGGACACCTCAGAGCGTTTTTAGGAATGCTTTTAGGTGGGTGAGGGAAATAGGAATAATTAATTAATTATTAAAATTGAATTTCTGGTGCAACTAGGGGATGGGTGACATGTGTACAGGGGAGGTTTTTCCTAATTAATTAAATGAAAAGGGAATTTAATGAGAATTTGTGAAACTAATTACTTTAAAAACTCTATAAAAAGGATGGAGGAGGAGGAGTATGGATATCATCTTTATGCATAACGTTACACTGCTAAATGTTTTTCTTGATTGAACTTCTCTTATGGGAGTTGGGATACCCAGCTCGGGTAACGAGTGGTAACTGGACCTTGCGAGGTGAGATGGGTGCCAGCAGTTCTCTAGTATATGTGTGTGGCCCCTTTGTGTCTCGGTGGGATTAGGGGGGAGAAGAGTACCCATAGCGTTGGTTGGGAGGTACCGGTGAGGTCACATCGATAGACAAGAGGGAGCTAGATGGAGTGCACGCTGGACAACGACTCGGAGATGTCACATTTAGCTACAGTATGAATGCATTTATTTTTGAATGGCAGATTAATATTGTTCCTGCTCTTTCATTATTGTACTTCTATTATGTAAATATTATGTTTTACTCAACATTTTATAATCCATGAACTTAAATTCATCCCAACCTTACACTTGCTGCATTTAAAATGATTCCCTTGGTGAACCCAACCTTGATTGCAATGAATTTTTTCTGTTTGTTTTATTTATTATTACAAAGAAATTTATGTTTGTCCTTTATCCCTTTAGTCATAAGTCCTTGCCTGAGTAGTCGGCCAGGAGCCGAATCGACGGTCATCAATTCGGTGTTTAAAGACCTATAGATTCTAATGCCCTACTTTTTTGTTCATGGATGATGAGTGAAGGATAAATTTTTCGCAGTTGTCTATCCCTTACTTATCTCTTTGTTTGATTGACTCATGGTTGAATGACTAGTCTTTTCTCCTTCTTGTGAATGATTACCTCTGCGTTTGATTGCTTAAACCTCGAAAACCCCTTGAGTTTCTTTGAAGGATTATCCCTACATTTCTTTGATTGATTACCTGTGCATTTACTTGAAGGATCAACTCTGCATTTTTTTTGGGGTAAAATATCTACGTTGAATGGAAAACCCTCTGTGTTTCTTTAATGATGATCTCCTGCATTTTGGAAGGGGTAAATCTCTGCATTTGCAATGGTCTCTGCATGTTATGTCGCCTTTCCTTAAGAGGTCACCATCGCCAAGTTGTACAATCCTTTCCTTCTAAGTTGGAATTAAGCCTTGGGATTCCAATAAAAATAATTATATGGTGTGATGAGTACCACCAAGTTTGAATGTAGAATAGGTGTTGTATCCATCTCTCCCACTGTGTCTAAGAATCTCTAAAAGTTTACTCTCAATATACAAGTGAAAAACTAAGAAATCACTGCGGCAAGGACACTTTAAGTGGACAATTCATATCAGTTTCAGGAGGCTATATTCTGGCTTCCTTTCTCAGAAAACGGTGAGGCATCTCGCCAAACGGTTGAAAACCCACCTACAAAATCGGTTGATTTACGTTTCCCATGGATCGTTGCCTCAAAAACATAATTTTTTGGGAGAAATAATTGCAAACATAAAGTGTTTCTAGAGGGGGGGCCACCTTTCATTAAGAGACAAAGCGACCAGTCCTTAATGGTCGCCCTTTTTTTTGTTTTGGTCACCTTTTTCCAGTGTATTGGGAGCGACCCTCATCACCCTATTCCAGTGTATAGGGCACAACTAACCTATAATTTCAATAGGGTGTTTATAAATTAGTAGAAAACCAAGGAATTATTTTATATAATTCATACAAGATGAAGAATGAATTTAAATGATATCATAGGAACATGAGAATAAGGGTACTCTGCCACTATTATCAAGTTACGTATTTACCAAATAAATCCTGAGATAATGTAGGAAATAAGAGGAAATGTGTAATATCAAAAGTAGTAAAACTTTGTATATAAATTGTGTATATGTAAAGAGGAATTTATGACAAGCATATTATAATAATCTCCACATTATTATATATATGTATATCCAAAAGGAAAACATAATCTAATAGTTTTTTGATAAAACTAATACAACATAAATTGTTATAATGTATAAAAGTGCATTTGCCTGCAAAGGAAATAAAAAATCTACAATGTATAACACTACATTGTATGCAAATAAAATAGATAATGTGTAACAAGACTTCCTATGCAAAAGAAATCATTCTATATAACATTATGCAAGAAGGCTGAATTATATAAGACAATGCAATACATCTTCTATATATGAAACTAAGAGGAAATCCGTAAATCAAACGTGTGCATTATTAAAAATTCATTGTATGACAATGTTCAAACATTAAGAGTCTCTAGAATCTGTTACATGAAGCATATCTTTCTAGAAATATTCAGGATAGGAATCCGAGTTCATCCTAATCTTAAATCCAACCCTTGTTTCATAGAAATATTTCGAAAATGCATAAAGGTATATCAGTCTTGAAACCATTTATAAAACCCATGATAAAAACACCGAATACATTAAGGTATGTGTACTTGAGCATGTAGAAACCAAACCGTTTGCCGAGAAATAGGAAGAGAATGTAATAGTCCAAAATACATGCCAATAGAAACCAAAATGTTATACTTTAAGATATTGGTGACAAAACCATTTATAAATAACACAGAAAGTTTAGAATACTTACCAGGGGTATCAATTTGTGAATGCTGGGTAGGATAAGTCCAACAACAAAATCTGCACACAAAAATCTATTTCAAAAACCTAAGGAAGAAACATGTAACTTCAACGTGTAAATGTAAACAAAAGGGAACACATATAATTATATACTTGAATACTTTTAAATAAACTTATGAACAGATAGGGATTACCAGAAGAAGGGAAGACAATGTAGACCTCAGGGTCTCGAACCTACAAGGATGCATGTATTCCAACGTGAGAATATTTCACCTTGAGAACAAGAGAGAACATTGAAATGAAACACCCTCTATAATGAAGTAAAGCATCCATTAACTGAAGAACTATGTTAGAAATAACTCTAAGTGTAACGTGTTCGAAATTAATGGTCACTTAACATTGTTAAAATATGCCTGGTAAAAACTTATAGTGGGGAAGGCCACCTGGAGTGGTGCCTTCGCACCAAGGGGCACACTCTGCTACAAATAAGATGAAAAAAGTAAGGATTCCGTAGATAGCTCGTACCTTTTGGTCCTTGGAACATTAACCCTTGCATGTATCGATATGTACCTTACCTTCATTGTTAGTAGATACAGATAACACATGTATATGTTTAGTGGTGGAAATTAATCCTAACATTCCTCCATTAATTAAGTTGGACATTTCACTTACCAAACCACTACCACAAATTTAAGAACGTTTGTGAAAGGAATGGTTGAATTTAATCCTATCTTGAATTGTGTATGAAGGGCTCAGTAGTAGAAACCAAGGTCTGGACAAGTGTAGAGACCAGTTAATTAGGAGCATACACATATATTTTCATGAGATACTTTATATCAACTACCATAGCTCGAGTTTTAATCTAACTTTTAGTCTCAATAATTTATCCCATGCGCACTTGATTTAATGTTAAAACTATTGATATGTGTTTTGTATAGGGGTATTGCTAATATCATAGTTTCGATAACCGTCCCCTTATGTTTATAATGGAAAATAGGGTTATCACTAGAAATAACGAATCACCCATAACATAATGTAATTTGTATCTGTAACATCCTACTCTTGTGTGCACAGAGCGAACTTATTTTATGAAGACACTTTCTTGCAAGTGATACAGATTATTATACTATTGGTTGTTTGATTATGATTATGAGGCATTATGGATATGATGATATGTTATTTTGTTCTATTGACATAGACATGCTTTACTGACTGGGTTCTCCTGAGTGTACAGAAGTTTGGACCTCAAGGATGCAGAGGCATCGATGAAACCCCTTGGACTCTCGATCGAGTCAGGGAATGGACTATTAGGGTTTGATTGTTGTTGATATGACATATGTACACATGATTAGATGTTATGATGATTGATTATTATTGCTGACATGATTTGTTGATGACGTAGGCGGATGATAGCTTTCCGACCATACTCACATGTGGAGTAGAGGGGTCATGCACAACAACGAGAGACTTTGAGGGAGAGGTGTGGGAGAAACCCTGCCACAACTTGCTAGCACTCTCGTCCTGTCTCAAACAGTAGGTTAATGATTACCTAGTTCAAGAAGATCCATGATGTCGTGAGGGAAGACTGCGACAATCACTCATGATGATTCTAAGGGGCACGCAATAAGGTAGGGGCCTTATTCCTTAGAGGCCCCTAGTCTCCCACAAGATAATCTGGCAGAGTATTGAATCTAGGGTTTTTTTATGTCTACCAAGTCAGTCAAGAGGCGAGTGGCACCCTTGGAGCATGTAGTTCATCTTGAAGGGCACGTCGTGCAAGGAAAATTAAAAGAAGCAAGTGGCACCCTTCGATCATGTAGTGTGATTTGAAGGGAACGTTGCGCAAGGAAAAAGGAAAGAGGTGAGTGGCATACTTGGAGCACCTACTGAGTCCTGAAGGGCACGTCGCGATTTTAACTGGTAACTGAATAAACCTAAATGACCTTAAAATGAATGATGTGACAAGTAAGATTTAAAAACATTTTTCCCTAATAAAATTGTTGCCCATCCTAGTGAATTTACAACCTAGGTCTAATTAGAAAATTTGGTCAAAAAAATTAATAAATGAACATGTAACAAGAAGGGGGGTAAGAAATTCAATTTATTTATTAAATTCAAAATTATAAGGGAGGATTAACATTTTTAAAAAGGGAAATGATTTTTTTATCTACATATGATAATTTAATTTTTAGTTAAAAAAAAAAAGGGGTAAACGGTTGTTTTTCTACACTTGCTAAATTGATTTTTAGTTAAAAAGGGAAAAGAGGGAAACTTAAAAGAAATAGGAAACTAAAGGAAAAAGGGGAAACATAAAGAAAAAGTTGAATTTTTAACTTAGTAAGGAATATTGCCTTGGGAACTTGATATTTTTGAACTCAACTAGGAATTTAGTAAGGCGTAAGCCATTTAAAAAGTGTAAGGGAATTTTGGGAAACCTCAGAGCGTTTTTAGGAATGCTTTTAGGTGGGTGAGGGAAATAGGAATAATTAATTAATTAATAAAATTGAATTTCTGGTGCAACTAGGGTATGGGTGACATGTTTACGTGGGAGGTTTTTCCTAATTAATTAAACGAAAAGGGAATTTAATGAGAAATTGGGAAACTAATTACTTTAAAAACTATATAAAAAGGATGGAGGAGGAGGAGGAGTATGGATATCATATTTATGCGTAACGTTACGCTTCTGAGTTTTTTCTTGATTGAACTTATCTTGTGGGAGTTGAGATACTCAGCTCGGGTAATGAGTGGTAGATGGACCTTGCGAGGGGAGTTGGGTGCTAGCGGTTCTATGGTATTCTGTGCGTGGCCCCGTTGTGGCTCGGTGGACTTAAGGGGAAGAAGAGTACCCCTAGCGTTGGCTGGGAGGTACTGATAAGGTGAAATCGATCGACAAGCGGGAGCTGGATGGAGTGCACGCTCAACAACGACTTGGAGCTATCGCATTTGGCTACGGTAAAAATGCAGTTATTTTTGAATGGTAGATTAATATTGTTCCTACTCTTTCATTACTGTATTTCTTTTGTGTAAAGATTATGTTTTACTTAGCATTTTGTGTAACGATTATGTTTTACTTAGAATTTTTGGGGGTAAAATCTTTGTGTTGAATGGAAGACCCTCTGTGTTTCTTTAATGATGATCTCCTGCATTTTGGAAGGGGTAAATCTCTGCAGTTGCAATGGTCTCTGCATGTTGTATCACCTTTGAATTTTAATGATCTCGGCGTTTTTGATCACTGTGTTCTAATAATCTATGTGCTTTCTTGGTCTCTGTGTTTTTAGTAGGAAATATTACAACTTTACCTTTACATATCCTTGACTAATCAACTCCATGTTTTGGATTGAATAAACTTCAAAAGGATCTTCATTTTAATGAGTGTCTATGTGTTCCTTTTATCTGTGTCGAATTACCTTTTCCATCAAGTTGTCTCTACACTTCAATGGATTAGAGATCTATTTCTAAAATCACTTGCATTCTCATTTTACATGATAGTCATCCATTTGTTATATTTTGGATGGCATTTTTACCTGCGTAGGAATGGTGATATACCTATGCTTCTAGCTGCGTTTTGACCATCCTTTGTGTCTAGATCTGGAATCGTTTCTACTACTGAAACCATCCTTTATAGGCATCCACTTCCCTATTTGTTTTTTCCCAATTCGTTTTACCCAACAATATGATTAGACAATGTCTGAAGTTATATCATAATGAGTAGACAAACATCGTTTGAATGTGTTTCATAGACAACGTTGAATACATGTATCATGGACAATGATTGAATATATAAATCACAATGTTAGCCTATGTTCAATAGTTTTTCTGCGAGATTATACATCGTATGCATTTTTGATAGAAACACAGTAAAATTTTATGCTTTTAACAATGTCTGACTACAAATTTAGATTGCTCTAAAACCCGTGAATCTAGACAACTATATTATGACAACAATTTAACACCTACATTATCATACATCAGGATTTTGTATCTGTGTTTTGTCATGGCAGTGAGTTCATTGATGAAGTTTTAATTCCCTTGAATGCATTTAACCCAGCGCTCTTACCTGGCAGTTATTTCGTTCATGAAGTTTTATTTCCCTTGAATGCATTTAACCGAACACTCTTACCTAGCAGCTATTTCATTGACTAAGTTTTAACTCCCTTTGAATGTTTTACCACAACGACTTACCTGGCAGTGAGTACTTTGTTGGATGTTGTATGCTGGGTTGAATGTTGTACATTGGGTTGGATGTTGTATTATAGTGATTCTCATATTGTATTATAGCGATTCTCATATTGTGTTCAAGCGATTCTCATATTATTGGATGTTATAGTGATTCTCATATTTTAGGAAAAAAAAATTATATGTTGGGTTGGATGTTGGATTATAGCGATTCTCATATTGTATTATAATGATTCTCATATTATTGTATTTTATAGTGATTCTCATATTTTAAGACAAAAATTTTATATGTTAGTGGACAACGGATTCTCATGTATCAAGACAATGATTCCATCTATTGAATAGATAACAAACCCTCATTTACATAGACAACAACATGAATTATATGATAGACAATGAACGGAATATATAATAGAAATTGAATTAGCACTATCATCGTTTGACAACAACTTTCTACATTTGAATTTAAATTGTTGAATAACAATGAAGATTCATTAGGAAGTGAATACATACATTGAATGACAACAACTTATACTTTGATTTTAAATTGTTGTATGCTAGTAAGGATTCATTAGATAGCAAGTTAATACAATTAATATTCATGAAAGTGATACATAATCTAATTCCTTGATAATTTCCTATTTGGTCTCCTAGCGCGTTGAATTTTTATGGGTTTATTGGTCTAGATGTGTTATGTTGGATCAAGGTTACCGTCACGCCTATTTCCTTAAGACGAAATGATTCATGTTGAGGGGATCATTGCGTGCCTCTATGAATAGAGGCAAATGATAACTTGGTTTGAGTTTGTGCTTCCCGATGTGGGTGTTTGTTCGTTGTAATGGTTGTTGGTACATGGTTTTGTAACGCCTTAAGACATTCAGTTTTGTGCGACCTAGAGGTTTCTAGTTCCTAGTCGACGAAGCCACTCTGTCGGGTGGATGATGTTGTCATTTAGTATGTAGGCATTGTCTTGCTTGTCTCGAGAGGGTAGTTGCATTCATTGGTCCTTTGATTATCACATGTTTCATCTAGTTGCATGATGTGCTAACGTGTTGAGTCGTTGTTGTCTATTTCCTGATCTGTGTGCATTGTGTTCATCGTCAAGTCAAGTTGTTTAACAATTGTCGTGTTTCCTTCCTGCTTAAAAAATAAAAAAATTCACTTTCTTGTGTTTCTTGTAGTCGTAACGTTGGGTGATGTTACATATGGTATCATAGTGGGTTCGACCCACAACTTGGGATCACTATGGATTTTGTTGACTGATATTTGATTTTACTGTTGCTAATTAAGTTGAATTGTATTCATGTAGGTAATCATGGTTAGAGGACGCCACAGAGGAAGACAACGGGGTGTTAGGGGAGGATGCATGACACCCCCAGTAGAATCCAAGCCTGAGGGGTCTAACCCCCAGGGAGACAAATAGGTTGTCGGGAAGGAAAAGATAGCGGTGGGTGATGTGGTTGGGTTGATGATTTCTTTTCAGTGGATTTATGAGGCACTATTCAACTGTTTGGATAGAGATGAGGCTAGGGTGTCAACACCCCCTGATATTCCACCGGGTGCTCCGATCAGTACTGGTAGTATTCACCGTGAACTTGAGAAGGTCAAATTTCTTGAGTTCTTTGGTGCCCTAGACAACACAACCATCGAGGTATGGTTAGAGAATATGGCTATGTGATTTTCACTTCGCAACTATACCTCCAACATGAAGGTATGCATGGCATTCTTTCAACTGAAGCGGAGTGCTCTTCTTTGGTGGAAGACGCTCCTGCCACAATTGAACATGGCCATCGAAGATGTGTCATGGGAACTGTTTCAGGAATGGTTCCAAGAGAGATTTCAACGCCTTGAGACATGGAATTCGTGCGGTTCCTGAGTACAAGGCCGATTTGATGGAGTTGCTTCGGTATGCTCTGCACATGAATATTGAGAAACTTAAGGTCAACAGGTTCTTATTTGTCCTTAATGTCAGCATATGTGCAAAGGTTAGGATTATGATGCCTCATACCTTGCATGATGTCGTCTAGAAGGCCCTCATAGTAGAGGATGAGCTTATCAGTGAGGTTCAGAGATGGACTCCATCGAGACCAGTAGGGCAAGTGTCATCTGGTTTGCAATAGCATCAGACACCAGCTAGGTGTTCACCAGGATATCGTGGCTTCTAGAGAGGATCCACTTACACTACACCTCAGTGACTAGTGACTCACCAACAGACACCATACCGAGGACCATAGAACCAACAACAACGTCAACCACAACAACAACAATTTAGGCATGTTCAGCGGAACAAACAAGGATTCCAGGCCGGTGGGCCGTTAGCTTCTACTTTCAGTACCAGGAGTACTAGAACAAAGAAGAGGTGTTGGACATGTCGGGAGCCACACTACTGTTAGGACCACACAATGTACCTTTCTGCCTATAATTTTTTCCCCCATTATACTCTTGATCACCTACATTTAGACTCATACTATCACTTTATCTGATCATCTCAAAGGTATACAACGTCCATTCTCATTACTATATGTTTAATCTGTTTTGCATAATATTTTACATCACTCTTGTACTTAACCATTGATTAGAAATGCATAGGTGTCTAAAGCTGCAGATTTGCATTCAAGGCCTATTGCTGAAACACAGAACTGTCCAAGGCCGCCGTTGCTGAGACACAGAACTGATGCTGAAACACAAAGCTGCTACACAGTCCAAGGCCGTAGATGCTAAAACACAGAGCTGCTACACAGTCTGAGGTCGCAAGATGATGAAACACGGAGCTAGTACACAGTCCAGAGTTGCAGATGCTGAAACACAGAGAAACCGTCAGAACCGACGATGCTGAAATAAAAGGAAGCCGCCACAGTCAGCGGTCAACACAGTCAAAGCGCAATTCACGTGGCTGAAATAGCCCGTGAATTGTGATGCTGAAACAACATCAGCAACGATGAAGAAGAAGCTGTTACACCAGCCGTAACAACAACATCTCATTCAGTTCCTGTAATAGCATTCGGTTGCGTGAGACTAGGACATCCTATGCTGATTTAGAAAGAAGATCTGACTTAGGATAGGATTCAGATATGCATTGTAATGATTGTATCGAAGGGATTTCCTTTTTAAATCGGAGGAAATCACCATTCGGGATATCCATGTTTTGATGCATTGAAGCAACTCCAGAGAAGCGGGACGTGTTCTATTCTTTCAAATTGTAATGTGATATTTCGACAAGTGAATATAAGACTTCTTTGAGTATCCTTCTCTAGATTTATGTTTAGTGGAATCTTGTGAGAAGGGAGGGCCCACCTTCTTCACAAGATTCACCCATTAGATAGAAGTGTGTTAGTATAATTTATGTTTACGTTTTGTTTAACTGTCGTTTGTTGAAACACTGTTTTAATGGATTCCGCTTTGTTGAAACACTACTGAATCTGTCTTAGTTATTGAATGGAATTTGTAATTCTTTTTATCAACAATCTTGTGTGATGATTTTGTGAGGCTAGCGGAGAATTGGTTAAAGGTCCCTACTCAGACAGAAAGGGATCGGAACATCATACCCTCTGTAGAATTCATTTACTGTTGCAAGTGTGCTAGCCAGAGATTTGGTTAAAGTGTTCCTCCTCAGACAGAAAGGGACTACAACACCTTGTCTTCTGTAGATTTACTTTTCCTTTGCAAGTGTGCTAGCCAGAGATTTGGTTAAAGTGTTCCTGCTCAGACAGAAAGGGACTACAACACCTTGTCTTCTGTAGATTTCCTTTACCTTTGCAAGT
>JASDQU010373934.1:0-11774 GCA_032191745.1 Picea mariana | reverse complement strand
GTATACAACGTCCCTTCTCATTACTATATGCTTAATCTGTTTTTCATAATATTTTACATCACTCTCGTACTTAAACATTGATTAGAAATGCATAAGTGTCCAAAGCTGCAGATTTGCATTCAAGGCCTATTGCTGAAACACAGAACTGTCCAAGGCCGCCATTGCTGAGACACAGAACTGATGCTGAAACACGGAGCTGCTACACAGTCCAAGGCCGCAGATGTTGAAACACGGAGCTGCTACACAGTCCAAGGCCGCAGATGCTGAAACACGGAGCTGCTACAAAGTCCGAGGTCGCAAGATGCTGAAACACGGAGCTAGTACACAGTCTAGAGTTGTAGATGTTGAAACACAGAGAAACCACCAGAACAGACGATGCTGAAACACAAGGAAGCCGCCACAGTCAGCGGTCAACACAGTCAGAGCGCAATTCACGTGGCTGAAATAGCCCATGAATTGCGATGCTGAAACAACATCAGCAACGATGAAGAAGAAGTTGTTACACCAGCCGTAACAACAATATCTCGTTCAGTTCCTGTAATAGCATTCGGTTGCGTGAGACTATGACATCCTATGCTGATTTAGAAAGAAGATCCGACTTAGGATAGGATTCATATATGCATTGTAATGATTGTATCGAAGGGATTTCCTCTTTAAATCGGAGGAAATCACCATTCGGGATATCCAAGTTTTGATTCATTGAAGCAACTCCAGAGAAGCGGGACGTATTCTATTCTTTCAAATTGTAATGTGATATTTCGACAGATGAATATAAGACTGCTTTGAGTATCCTTCTCTAGATTTTCGTTCAGGGGAATCTTGTGAGAATGGAGGGCCCACCTTCTTCACAAGATTCACCCATTAGATAGAAGTGTGTTAGTATAATTTATGTTTACGTTTTGTTTAACTGTCGTTTGCTGAAACATTGTTTTAATGGATTCCGCTTTGCTGAAACACTATTGACTCTATCTTAGTTATTGAATGGAATTTGTAATTCTTTTTATCAACAATCTTGTGTGATGATTTTGTGAGGCTAGCAGAGAATTGGTTAAAGGTCCCTACTCAGACAGAAAGGGATCGGAACATCATACCCTCTGTAGAATTCATTTACTGTTGCAAGTGTGCTAGCCAGAGATTTGGTTAAAGTGTTCCTGCTCAGATAGAAAGGGACTACAACACCTTGTCTTCTGTAGATTTCCTTTTCCTTTGCAAGTGTGCTAGCCAGAGATTTGGTTAAAGTGTTCCTGGTCAGACAAAAAGGGACGACAACACCTTGTCTTCTGTAGATTTTCTTTACCTTTGCAAGTGTGCTAGCCAGAGATTTGGTTAAAGGGTTCCTGCTCAGACAGAAAGGGACTACAACACCTTGTCTTCTGTAGGTTTCATTTACCTCTGCAAGTGTGTTAGCCAGGGATTGGATTAAGGGTTCCTACTCAGAAAGGAAAGAACCAAAACATCCTGTTCTCTGTAGACTTTCCTTGGTGTTAGCCAGAAACTGGGTTAGAGATCCCTTCTTAGAAAGAAAGGAATCAGACTGACCTGTTCTCTGTAGACCTCAACCTCACAAGTGTGCTCAACAGAAGTAAGGCTCATGGCTCCTACTCATAAAGAAAGGAACTAGGTGGCTTTGTTTTTTGTTAGATAGAGTTAATTGTTTTCTGCATTATTGTTTTCATGAAAAGAGTGTTAATGCTGAAGTCTCTATTTGAGAGTAAGGGTCCTGTTCTCTGATTACAGAATAGTTGTTCTTCCCCATTGCAAGTGTTATATTAATGTAATCCAGGATTCTTAGATCGATCTTTAAGGAATTGCAATAGGGAGGTTACTTTCCTATGATTTAATTCAAAGCTTCAGTTCATTCAAGCAAGAATAATTAGTATAAATTTATTTACTACAACACTAAGTTTCTTTTATAATTGAGCATATACAGTGCGTGGTTATCTTTGAAATAAAATACTTCCCTGGGTTGATAATTTATGTTTCACTTGGTTGTTTAAAATTAATTAAGCAATTATAGTGACCAACAACTACCAGCATGACTGCCCCGTGGAGAGGACTAGAGCATCTAGATCAGCCGGACCCACTATCATGGGAGATTTGGGCAAGGCCCATCAGATCCATGCAATGGTGAATAACTGTCAGGTAGAGCACCAGTTGACTGTGCTCAAGACGTCAGGTACTATCGCTGACCAAACACTTAGTATTTTCATAAATCCCGGTGCGACAAAGAGTTTCATTTCTGGTGTAGCACTAAAAAAAATTAAAATAAAGGTAGTTGAATAGGATGAGTTTATCTTTGTATAGATGGCTTCGGGAGCCAAACAAAAGGTTGGAGGGAAGGCTAGGGGTTGTATCCTTAAACTAGGATATTTTGTCACCAGGTCCAACCTGTACGTCACGATCTTAGGATCTTATGAAATCATGATAGGTATGGACTAGTTGGAATCACATGAGGTGATACTCAACTATAAGATGAAATGGTTGAGCTTGGTTGATGATGAGGGACATAGACGCATGATTGTAGGTCGGAACCAGGGAGTTTCCCTGAGGTTCATCTCTTCATTGCAGCTACAGAAGAGCATGCACAAGGGATGTAAGTTTTATGTAATCCTTGCGTAATCAGTGTTTACTACAACTGATGGTGAGATAGCGGAAGGATTACATAAAACTTCAGTTGTTCTAGACTTCCGGAAGTTTTATGTAATCAGTGTTTACTGGACAATTTAGGACTAGTTTCCAAGAGGCCTTGGGAAGCCAAATTAACTTTAGTACTGCATATCACCTGGAGACAGACGGACATATCGAACGAACAAAACAAATCTTGGAGGATATGGTGTATATGTACGTGATGGACCAACATAAGTGTTGGGAAGAATTCTTTCCATTGGTAGAATTTGCATATAACAACAGTTATCAAAGCACCATTAAGATGGTACCTTTCGAGTTATTTTACGGGAGACTGTGTCAGATGCCTTTGAGTTGGGATTGACTTGAGGATAGGGTCCTATTGGGAACATAATAGATCCAAGAAATGGAATATCAAATTCAAACAATAACACAAAGGATCAAAGAAGTGAAAAATTGGCAGAAGATTTATATCGATGCGTATCGTGTCAACCATAGTTATGAAGTTGGAGATCGAGTCTTCTTGCAGGTGAAACCGCATAAGAGTTCGATCAATTTTGGAAAGGGTGATAAACTTGTGCAAACCCCCTATTCCTCCTTAGGGCTGCGTGACCTCCCGGTCAGGATCTCTAGTTCTGGAGCCAAAATGGCTCTCTGAGTTCCGAACCAGAACCTTCAACACCAAATCCATGGGTTCTTGTTATGTTTTACCCATGCACTTCAGCACTTGTGCGGGCCCTTGTTTCCATGTGACCGCAGGCACGACCACATGCTTAACCTAAAAGGCACGTCGTGTTTCTTGACTTTGGGGTTAACGATATGATGAGTCCTTGGTTCCTCCAAGTCCTAAAACCCCGATAAGGGCCAATGGAAGTTAACCCCTCCATTTCCCTAGCTCGTGTGACCACACACCCATGAACACCACTTTATCAGAAAGGCATGTCTCTATTCGCCATGTCATGGCTTTGCATCCCAAGGCGCCTAACCTCTCCAAGTCACGAACACTAAAATCACGATGATGTGAGATCTACGGTTTAGGTTTCTCCTTAGCTGACGGTTGCAATAATTTCGGTGTGTCGCATCCCGTGACTTCACAATTCATGAAACTCATCCACTCCTTCTCGTAATCTTCGAAATGTCGATAGATTTGATCTGACAGTCCAGACCCTGCTTTAATCCGACAACCATGATCGATATCGCAGTTCGCATTTCGAGTTCTGGGAATCCAGGACCTTTGTGCTTCCAACTCGTGATGCCCAATATAATGAAATGGACCAATGGTCTGGGTCTGTTTGGGATCAATGAATCTTATCCCTCCTGGGATTTGATCTTCTACACTTAGAATATTTTCTAATTTCTCGAAGGTTCGACCTTCACTCCCCCTGATGAATGGGATACTTAGATCTCGATAACACTTTCGAAAGTGTTATTCCTCTTGAGATTCATCTGATGCAGACTTCAATATCCCATGCACCCCTTGCATCTAAGGGATCTTGATAACTCAAATCCAAGGGATTTCTCACAGAGAAGTTCCTCCCAATCTCCTGACATCCTCTTCTTGCTCGATGCACACCTTGCAGAGCTTAAATGAAGAGAAACAATTGAAACTCGAAACTAACCGTCACAATTTCATTATCCCCTGTGAAGATTCACTCACGTGTTCAAAAAGAAACATAAATAACAGGAAATTGCAAATAACATTCACACACACACACCCATTTGGATCAATTTTCCTTATGTTATATTCACAAGTGCCGAAATGGCTACAAAATACATTAAAATTACAATAACTCAAAAATCGAGATCTCATGCTAACTCATAGTTCTCTCTTACAAAAAATTTCTCTTTGTATTGCAACTCTATATCTCCCCCTCTATCTGAACATACATAACTCCTAATTAACTCATAAAATTCTAGGGTTTACCCTGGTTTCCTGTCTACTCTAAGATTCAACCTACACTATCTTAGTCCAGTCGCACTCCAGAACCGTAGTGGAAGCTCCTGCTCTATTTGTGATTTTCAAAATCGTGCCTCAAAGGGTAAGTTTGGTACTGGCTTCAAGCATGCCTCAAATATTATTTACGGTGCTGAGTTAAGGAGAATTCAAAAATCGGATGTAACTGCCCACGTTGAAATTCTGGAAGAACTCCCACATGCTGAGTGGTCTTGCTTCCGCATGCTTACCAACGATGCTCCTGCATCATACTCCCCTTGAAAAAAATTCATGGACTCATGTCCATGAGGTCCTACATTGATTTTCCCTTCTTTTGGATAGATGATTTGTTTTCCCAACTGGCATCTTCGATTGGGTGTCCCCTCCATTTGACTAGATACTCAAAATAGGTTTTCCTTCTGGTCTTCTTGCCAATCCTTTGATCAACAATTTTCTCCATCTGTGGCTTTTCTGCCACAGGCATCTGTTTCTCCCACTGAATCTTTCCTTGATCTTCTGATCCTTCTATGTCATATTTCCTGTAAGTGTACTGGTCTAAAACATTGAATATGGGTGAAATTCCCACACCAACTAGTATCTTGATTTCATATGCGTTTGTGGAAAACTTTCTCAAAATATTACATCGTCCTATCTTCTTCATTTTTATCTTTTTATATGTTCCCATAGGGAACCTTTCCTTCTTGAGACGTGCAAAAACCTGATCTCCTACTTCAAATTGAAGTTCCTTGCGATGTTGATCAACTCTGTGCTTGTACTATTAGAACTATGTAACTGTCCTCTGATCTGGCTATGGAGTTTATGCATTTCAGCAACAAAGTCTTCTACTCTCGCACCTCTGATCTCACTTTGTTCCAAGTCTCTCAACTCAAACACTCCCCTTGGTTTCATTCCATATAGTATTTGGAATGGGATCCTTCCAGTGCTCCTGTTTGGTGAGCCATCGTATGCAAATTCTGCTTGTAGTAGAATTTGATCCCACTGATTATGATGTTCAGTGACCAAACTCCTTAATAAATTTCCCAGACTTCTATTTACCACCTCAGTCTACCCATATGTCTGAGGGTGATAAGATTAGTTGAAGGATAATTCTGTCCCCATATTCTTCCACAACATCCTCCAAAAGTGACAAACAAATTTCATGTCTCTGTTCAAGACAATGTTACTGGGTAGGCCATGAAGTCTCACAACTTCTTTGAAAAATAGGTTTGCAACATGTGTTGCATCACTGGTTTTCTGGCATGGTATTAAATGTGCCATCTTTGAGAATCTGTCTACTACCATGAATATGAAATCAAATACCCTTTTTGTTCTTGTCAATCCCAACACAAAATCCATGCTTATTGCATCCCAAGGCCTCTCTGGTATTCACAATGGCTGATACAATCCAATGTTCTGTCTTTTCCCCTTTGCATGTTGGCAGATTTTACATTTGTTCACAAATTTTATCACCTTTGTTCTCATACCTGGCCAATAGTATGAACTTCTCAACTATGCAAGCATTTTATCATGGTTGAAATGTCCACCCAATCCTCCACTATTCTTCTCCTTCAGAAGATTGTCCCTCATTGCGAATTTTGGTATGCACAATTGATTTCCTCTGAACAACATTCCTTCCTAGACTATGTAGTATGTCCACTGACTTATGTCTCTTAGCCCAGGATTAGCACATGCTTCATATGCCTCCTTGAAATCTACATCATCATGATACATTTTATTAAGGTGTTCAAAACCCAAGTTCTTCACCTAGAATTCCTACAGAATTAAACATCACCTGCTTAATGCATCAACAACCTTGCTAGCATTCCCAGCAATATGTTTTATAACAAAATTAAAATTTTTCATAAATTCAACCCATTTTTCATGCCTCTGATTTAGTTTTTCTTGTCTGGTTATGAATTGTAAAGTTTGGTTATCGCTAAACAAGACAAACTCTTATGGTACAAGATAATGCCTCCATTTCTTCAATGCTTGAATTATGGAATAGAACTCCTTGTCATATGTGGATTATTTACGCTTGGTTTCATTCAGATTCTCGCTGAAATAGGAAACAAGTCGATTGTCTTGACTCAGAACCACTCTTATCGCAATTCAACTCACATAACATCTCACCTAAAATGTCTTTTCAAAATTCGGCAAGACCATAATTAGTCGTTCCATTATCTTCTCCTTCAGTATATTGAAGCTCCTCTCGGCTTCCTCTGTCCATTTAAAATACTTGTGTTGATTCTTTACTGTATCCATCATTGGTGCATAGATTCCACTAAAGTCTCTAATGAAATTTTTGTAAAAACTTGCTAAACCATGAAATCTCCTTACCTCGAACATGCTTCTTGGTGATGGCCATTCTCTGATCGCTTTCACCTTCTTTGGATCCATCTTAAGTTCATTCAAGGAGATCAAAAAACCCAAATAAATGAGTTCTATCTTCATAAAAGAGGAATTCTTCATATTTATCAATAGCTTCTCTTGTTGTAGCCTCTTCATGGCTAGCGTTAGGTGCCTCAAATGTTCCTCTTTAGTCCTTGTAAAGACCAATATATCGTCCATATATACAACCACGAACTTTCCAATGAAATATTTCAAAATTTCATTCGTCAACCTCATAAAAGTACTCGAGGCATTTGTTAAGACAAATGTCTTAACCAACCACTCATATAGATGTTTGTTTGTCTTAAAGGATATTTTCCATTCATCACCTTCTCTCATCCTGATCTGGTGATATCCACTTTTCAGATCTATCTTAGAAAATAAATTTTCTCCACTTAAGAAATCCATTAAATCATCCATTCTTAGTAAAGGAAATATGTACCTAATGGTGATCTTGTTGATGGCTCTTGAGTCTTTGCACATTCTCCATCCTCCATCTTTCTTTGGGCTCAACATAGTTGGTACTGCGCATGGGCTCAAAATTTCTTTGACCAAACCTTTGTCTAGCAATTCTTGGACTTGGTTCTTCACCTCCTCATTCTCTTGAGGTGTTAATTTGTACGCTACTTTTTTTTACAAACTTGCCCCTGGTATCAAGTCGACATGATGACTGATACTCCTGATGGGTCGTAATGAGTTTGGCAGCTCATCCACTACTATATCAGTGAAATTATCCAATAGTTCCTAAACTTCCTCATGAAAACCATACAATGATGTATTCATAAGGATAACTCTGGGTTTCCTTACCACAATGAACTACATATCTTGTTCTTCCTTGACTTCTTTCAGGAGCTCCTTCCAACTCATGAAAAGTATGTTGGTGTTGGCTTCTTCCTTCACCCTTTTCTCCTCTATTTGCAACAACATATGTGTTCTACTATTCTTCTCCAATGTATATGTGTTTTTCCTCCCATCATGAATGACATTTCTATCAAACTTCCATGGTCTTCCCAACAGAATATGGCATACGTCCATGGAAATTACATCACATAGGATTTCATCTTTATATCCTCCTATCTTAAAATCAACCAAGCATTGTTTAGTAATTGTTAGCTGGTGCCCTTTCTGTAGCCATGAGACTTTGTATGGCCTTGGATGTGCAGTTGTCTTCAACTCCAATTTCTCCACCGTCTCTTTGGATACTAGGTTGTCAGTGCTCCCACTATTAATGATCACTTTGCACACTTTTTCCTTAGTCTTTCAAGATGTCCTGATGAGATTGTTTCTCTACATTGGATTTTCAATTTCTGCCTCTAGTTTTAAGAGAACTTTTCTCAACATCAGGGATGATCCATCCTCTGCTCCTTCTGCTTCAACATCACTTCATTGTGCTTCTGAAATGTGAGCTTCTCCTCCTTCCTTATTCTTCTCGAGACATTCCCAAGACATGTTCCCTATCTTTCCATAGGCATAGCATCTTATTCCTCCTCTGCCTCTTCCTCTAGAAGAGTTCCTTCCACTATATTTCTTTCCTCAGGAACTTCCTCCTCGTTCTGAGTGATGGTGTGGTTTCTCATCCTTGTACTTTGACAGTTGTGTTCTATCACGAGTAAACCCCTTGCTCTTACTTGGGACCGATCTTCTACCTCTTCCTCGCTGGTTCTGTTTTCTAGCCAGCTTCTCCTCTTCCTTCAGTGCAAATTGAAAAGAATCTTCCACGGTTCTGACTGTCATCATGTTGATTTAGTCCTGGATTTCATATCTTAGTCCATTTATATATCTTGCAATTTTTTCTTCATCTCTCTCCCTTTGTCAAGTTCTGATGTTCAGCCGATAGAAATCCTCGGTGTACTCCTTAACTGCCATCCCCTTCTGTCACAGTTTCTGTAATTTCCTAAAGATACTGATATGATTGTCCTTGGGTATGAACTTAGCCTTCAACTTGACTACCATTCTATCCCAACTCTTTATCCTCTGTTTTCCTTTTCTTCTTCTCTCAGCCTATAGTTCATCCCACCACAATGTTGCATGCCCTTTTAGCTTGGTGACTACCTGTTTCACCTTCTTCTCCTCATCGACTTCCTCATATTCGAAATTCCTTTCAATGAACCTCACCCAGTCCAACAATTCTTCAATGCCTAGGTTTCCCTCATACATGGGGACCTCTATCTTAGCTCTGCCTCCCAATCTAGCGACTGCTCTCAACAAGCGTTCCTCTGTAGCTTCCCCTCCTGCAGCTTCTTCAACCTCAACTTCTGCACTTTTTGCATCACTGACATCCCCAGCCTCAAGAGCTCTTCTCTATGCTTCCTCCATTGTTTCCAATATAGCGCGAAGTTCTCGCATCTAGCTCTCTACAACACGGTTGGCTAAAGGTGCCTCTCATCTCCTTGGCGGAATTGTGTTGACTATCTGTCACACACAGAGTACAACTCTGATTTCTCTATATCCTCCTTTTCTCTTTCGCGTGAAGTTTACAAGCGAAGAAAATATTCTCTAATACCACCTGGTGCAAACCCCCTATTCCTCCTTAGGGCCGCGTGACCTCCTGGTTAGGATCTTTAGTTCTGGAGACAAAATGGCTCTCCAGGTTCTAAACCAGAACCTTCAACACCAAATCCACAGGTTCTTGTTATGTTTTACCCATGCACTTCAACACTTGTGTGGGTCCTTGTTTCCACGTGACCACAGGCATGACCATGGCCCTAAATTAAAAGGAACGTCGTGTTTTGCGATTTTGGGGTTCCCAATATGACGAGTCCTTGGTTCCTCCAAGTCCTGAAACCCCGAGGAGGGTTAATGGAGGTTAGCCCCTCCCTTTCCCCAGCTCGTGTGACCACACACCCATGACCACCACTTTATCACAAAGGCAGGTCGTTATTCGCAATGTCGGGGCTTTTCGTCCCAAGGTGCCTGACCTCTCCAAGTCATGAATGTCGAAATCGCGATGACGTGAGATGTACAGTTTAGGTCTCTCCTTGGCAAACCGTTGCGATTATTTTGGTGTTTCACATCCCATGACTTCGTGATTCAAAAAACTTGTCCGCTCCTTCTCCCAATCTCCAAAATGTCGATGGAGTTGATCTGATGGTCCAGACCCTACTTCGATCCAACGACCATGATCGATATCGTGGTTCATGTTTCAGGTTTTGGGAATCTAGGACCTCTATCCTTCCAACTCGCGATGGCCGATATCACGAAATGGACCAACAATCTAGGTCTATTTGGGATCAATGAATCTTATCCCTCCTGAGATGTTATATTGTACACTTAGAATATTCTCTAAGTCCTTTGAGGTTCGGCCTTCACTCCCCCTAGTGAATGGGATCCTCAGATCTTGATAACACTTTTGAAAGTGTTATTCCTCCTGAGCTTCATCTGACGTAGACTTCAATCTCCCATGCACCCCTTGCATCTAAGGGATCTTGATAACTCAAATCCGTGGGATTTCTCGTAGAGAAGTTCCTCCTGATCTCTTGGCATCCTTGCTCGATGCACACCTTGCAGAGCTTAAATGAAGAGAAATAATTGAAATTGGAAACTAACCATTACAGCTCCATTCTCCTCTGTGGATATTCACTCACTTGTTCACAAATAAACATAAATATTAGGAAATTTCAAATAACATTCACACACACACCCACTTGGATCAATTTTCCTTCTATTATATTCACAAGTGCCAAAATGGCTACAAAATACATTCAAATTACAGTAACTCAAAAACTGAGATCTCTTGCTAACTCACAGTTCTTTCTTACAACAAATTTCTCTTTGTATTGCAGCTGTGTATCTCCCCCTATATCTGAACATACCTAACTCCTAATTAACTAAAAAAATTCTAGGGTTTCCCTTGGCTACCTGTCTACTCTAATATTCAACCTACGATATCTTAGTCTAGTCGCACTCCAGAACCGTAGTGGAAGCTCTTGCTCTGTTTGTGATTTTCAAAATCATGCCTCAAAGGGTAAGTTAAGAATTGGCTTCAAGCATGCCTCAAAGATGATTTACAGTGTTGATTTAAGGTGAATTCAAAAATTGTTTGTAACTTCCCACGTTGAAATTCTAGAAGAACTCCCACATGCTGAGTGGTCCTATTTCCACGCGCTTACCAATGATGCTCCTGCATCATAAACTCTCTCCTAGGTTCATGGGACCTTTCAAGATTATGGAAAAGAATGGGCCCATGTACTATTGAGTAGCTGATCCAAGTGGATATTGGTGGCCACCCACCTTTTCCGACTGGCTCAAAACAGTTTTCTGGCAATTTTGGCAATTTACTATTTTTAGCAGGTTTTAACTTCCGGGGCCATTTTGAGGGCCTAAATGAAGGTTTTTTGAGATAGAGGTGCTCAATGATATTCAAAGGAATGATTTATCCCCCAAAATGAATCTCCTTGATGATACCTTTCCAACAAGCTATCACACGCCTAAAATGGAGATCGTATGCAAAAGTTACGACCCCGGGAAGTTGATGTACTAACTTACCCAAACGGGGCCCACATGACTTTTGGCACTTAATCTCCTAGAGTTAGGTTTTTGGATGTATATGAATTTTGGCATTCTCATCTATTGTAAAAAGTCCTCTAGATCCTCATTGTAATCAGCTTCTCACAGATGCGAGTAGCAGCCACATCTCTTCTCAGAGATAAGCTACCAACGCCCTAGCTAGTTTATTTCCATTTTGTCTGTAAGCATATTTCAGTCATTTGTTATTAATGAAATGAAGTCTTATTTCCACTACATCTCTGCGTTTATGTGTATTTTGGTATTTCATTTTGTTCCTACATAAATCTGGATCATTGGTATTAGAGCGGTCTGATCATTCTCG
>JASDQU010373933.1:59526-73940 GCA_032191745.1 Picea mariana | reverse complement strand
GAATAGTATGCTTACAATAGTTATATTCTCTATGTTATGCATTTTTTGTTATGCTGTGTTGAATGTATGATTTCATTTTGAATGTATGAAGTATGATAGAGAAAGAGAATGAGTTTCAATTGTTTCTTATCCTGAGAGAGTTCCTACAAGGAGTGCAGTGAAACATTCGTAAGGTGTGCGTTGACAAGGGTTCTGAGTTTTATCTCAGAAAGCTTAGGAGGGATACCATTGTTCTCATTCCAACAGAAGTGTAGGTGAAGCACAGAGGCTGTGCAAGGTGTGTGTAGGCTAGTCGAAGCCTTAGAATTTATCAACTAAGGTTGAAGAGTGAGGGATTGTTGTTGCCGAGAGTGCACAGAGTCGAAGAATCAAATACCCAGAAGTATTTGAAGGTCTATCGTAAGGAGTGCATGCAAGATTCCTTTCGAGGCTTGAGTTTTCAAGTGAAAGCTCGGGATGGTTAGTACCTTTGAAAAAATCAAAGGGAGACAGGGAGAAAAAATCATCATGCAAAAGTTAAGTTCAAAAGGAAGAACATTGGCTTGTTTCACAGAGATTCTTGAGGAAGAAATCGAACAGTCGAAATTTTCAGTGGAGAACTCGTGAAGTTGCAGGACTTGCAAGGTGGATAAGGGTTGGAAAAACACATTATGTTGGTTTCAATATTCAACGACGAGCCGTCAAGATCATTTCGGCAAATCAGGGTTTGTAAGTCCAGAGTGCAAGCCAAATACCTTTGTCACTCGAACTTTCGAATCGCGATATGGATTATCGTGTGTGAAGATGAGGCATAGAATTTTTGGCGCTTCAAAATTTCAGAGTTTGTCATTTCGGGGGGTCYTGACGACAAGGATTTAGAGCATAGTGGAKCGAAAATCCTGAAGTAGTGAGTYGCAATAGGATTTTTTCATCGAATTTCAGTGTTCAGCACTTCAGTTGTCAGGAAGAAGAGAACGCAACATTTTGGGATTGAGAGTTTCGAACTTMTGGTACCTGGAAGCCTGAAATAACATGGGTCATTGGATTGAACGAGGCCTTATTGCCATTGATCCTATGGAAGGCACCATTTCGGAGTTTGGGATTTTGAAGTGATAGAGGAACGGTTKTCGAAGGGTTGTTCAAGTTCTGAAAGCCAGAAATCTTGGGTGGACAGGTGGCATGTAATCATCACCAGGTGGAGTCAATCTTKCTTGACTGTTTCAGGTTTCGAAGGTTGGAGAACCGGGAGACTTGTATCTGGATTTGCAAAGTTGTGAATTCTGAAACTCYGAATCGACGAAAAGCTTCGTTGGGAAGCCAGCCTTTGATGAACACATTAGGGTTCGACATTTCGATGGTTTTGAAGACAAGAGGTTAGGGTTCTTTGCTCCAAGATTCCTGAAGTCATGAAACATGACACAACTTTGGAGGAGGAAGAGGCCAAGGATTTCGACCTTTCGGCATTTCGGGTTTCGGAGGATTGAAGAGTTAGAAACTCAACAACATGATTCACGATATCGTGAAGCCCGAAGTCCCGATTCGACAAAGGGAATGATCATATTGTTGGTCAGGAGATTTGTATTGATGCCTTGTGTTTGATCACGTGGGCATACCTATAAGGACCTGTGGAAAACATTGTTGTGTGTGTGTGGGATTCCCTGTGGAGGAATTGAAGAGTCAATTTGACTCAGGGGCACATTTAGAATGATCCTGTGTGGATCTTGGCCCGAGGGTTGGGGGTCTGTGTCATAGTGCATATATTAAACTGGGAAATGAAGTGCGTAATGGAAATGTGCATATTGACCCTTATTTAGGAGTGCACATTTGTGGTGTGCAATCAGTTCAAGAAGAGAGGGAGCATATTGTTGAAGCACCAAAATAAAAGGAATATGGAGGCTTCCCTAGTGGTGGGGGATATTATTTGATATATTTATAATATTTTCTTGTGTGTCTATAATTATATTCCTCTCTAGGCACCTCACAAGAAATTTCAAAATAATATGGACTTATCCCCCCTCCCTTTATTCCACCACCCTTGCACATTTTTAATCAATAATAAAACACAATAAATACTGAAGATATTGGAGTCATAGAAATAGAAGAAGAAGACATAAGTGACAAAACAAGTGAAGAATAAGGTGAATTCAACAATACTTTACCCCAAGCGATAGTGTTGTGGAAATATCTAGTGAATAGGAGTCAGAGAAGAGGAATTAGGACTAGTTCAAAGATGGAAAATAAACTATGTTTGATGTTTCTTAATAGAAGTAGTTTTTGCGTGAGGCATAGAAATCCCTTGAAAAAGAAAGAGTATGCTAGGACTTGTCTCATGTGTGTGAGTAAATATAGTGCGTAACTTAAATATTGATAGAATAAGTACTTAGACATACCATATTACAACGCACTCAACAAAAATATTATGAATAACAACACAAAGAGGATTTTCAATGCACAACATGCGCAAAAGTATTATGTGACCTATGTCACATGGAGGATGTCAAATATCAAGTCAATCCTTCTTACACTGATGTTATTTATTTCTTAAAGATCCTTAAGCTACACATAAGTTGACCCATATGTTAAATTCTTGCATGAAAGAAAAAGTAGAGGAGATAACCATAACAACCCCATTGTTGAAAAGGGATGTCTTCTAGGTCAACAAGAAAAAGTGCATCGTGCAAGAGTTTAAGATGACAACATATCTTGATGGGAATGTTGGTACATGATTTGGGAGATTAGTTTTGGGAACTACATAATGCACGCAAAGGAAGGAAATAAAGTTGGCACACTTTCAGAGATCGATGCTTGAAAAGGAAGGAATATTGTTCAAAGTTGTTAGGAATTTTGGGTCCATCAATATGGGATAAGCCCCATTGAAATTGTATAAATATGTAATGGTTTATGGATAGATAGGTACTGAATGAAAATATCCAAGAGTGATGGGATCTAAGTAGGAAAGTAACTAAGTATAAAAAGTATGCAATGTATGCAAGAATGTAAGAGTCTCTCATACATTATTCCCTTGTCGTTGTCTTATCCCTCTATCTCTCTTTTTCGCTCTTCAGTCTTACATTCTTGCATGTTGGAGTTACTTCACATACACCTAGGATTTATTTTTCTTAAGGTTTTTATTTTATTATTATTCATGATTAGTCCTTATCCAGTCTCCTATATTTTAGGAGAGAATATTCCACCTGGAGAATATTCTCTTTCAGTTCACACTTCAGTTTGACTAGTTGAGTTGAGTTTAGATGTTGCATTAGGATCATCACCATGCAACATTGGGATCTTCACCATGTTAATTAGACCTTGCCTTGGTATCATCACCAAAGTGGTGCATTATCCCTGATTCCTTGAGTTAACTCCTCACTAGTTTCTATTCAGTCAGTTAACTGAAGACTAGTTGACTAGTTAACTCAACTAGGTGGTAGTTCACTCCCGTAACTGCCTAAGAGACTAGAATAGGTGGCACTTCACTCATGTAACTTATGGTGTGTGTCCAGATCACTCTAGACTGCCACTATGGAGACTTGGTTCACCTCAAGTCGAACTCATTGAGCTATACAGAGTATATCATGTGTAAATTATTCATTATTCATAACGGTTAATGAGAATTCTTTCCATTATTTCTCTCCTTCTTCTTCTTTTCCAATTCTCTCTCCAAATGTGTGTATCATTGTTTATCTAGATCTATTCTTTGCAGGTCAACACATTTACATCACATACATTGCATAATTATTCTACTTACTTAATTTTCTACTCAGCTCCCATCAACCTTGCATATTTTCATTTGCTACCTATATGTCCCAAAAACCTTACATATTTATACAATTAGAATGGGTGTTAGCCCATATTTATGGACACAAAATGCCTAATGGATTCCAATTGTCTTCCTTCCTTTTCATTCTTTAACCCATGAAAGTTCACCAAATGTATGTCCTTCCTTTGCATGCACTATATAGGTCACAAAAGTGGGCCCCAAAATCCCATCCCAATATGCCGCCAATAGTGAAATGTTGATTTTCTTGAGCCACTCAATCCTTTTGTCTCCCTCCTTTCCACATTGCAACAAACTTCTAAAAAAAATTTGTAACATGCCTGTTTCACCCAGCTTGTAAATTAATCATACTTAGGGATCATTGTTTCACCCAACGAAGTTGGTTGCAGAGATATCCCTCTAATAAATTCTTATCGTCATATATATTTATTTGGATCTATTATGTTATCCTATGTCTTACCTTAACCAATCACTAAGTCTAAATTGTCACCTATATTTGTATTATTCATTTAGCATATTAGTTATATATCCTCAAGTGATGACTAATTATTTGGTTAAGATTGTCCAGCCTAGTCATCATGCATTATTTTAGGATCTAGAGAAAATATCTCTATGAGGGGGCATCACCCATTGTACTATAACTATGTACCATTTGTGTGAATACATTAAGTGTTGGATAGTATGCCTTTTCTGTCRTGTTGTTGTTCTTGTGTATATTGTATCAATCAATATTAGAGCTTATTGTTTATGTTTTATCTTTTGGTATCAAAGATTCTTTGTTTAATCAGTTGGTGTCAGATCTCTCATGGTCTTAAGGGACTAATAGCTTCTCCATGGTGAAAAGTTGATCAAAATATCAGAGCCATGGTGAAGAAATGTTGATAATATCAGCTCCATGGTGAAAATTGTCAAGGAAGAGCGACAATAATGAGTGCAGTTTCATTTTGAGTACTGTATCATGGACCATATTGAGGACTATATTGAGGACTGTGTCAATGAATGTATCATGGACTGTATTAAGGACTGTAACACAAACAACATGTGTTTTTTGTCTGTATTTATTTTCAATGAATGTCTTCAAACCTATATGGAGGTATGATTCAGGACATTTTCCCAAGATAAAGATAGTGATCTAGTACCTATAGTGAACAATTCAAGAGATAAGTTTTCATAACATGTTATTTATATGAAAGATTTATGTATTTATAATGGAGAAATCTCAATTTTTGTGTGAATTGATAATTTTGAATGCATGTATAAATCTGAAATGTCTTTGAGAGAGACGTTATTTGTTCCTAAAAAGAACAATACTTTGTTCTTTTATGAGTTTTTTTTTCACCATCTCAAATCATGAATTAGATAAATCATTGAGCATAAAATTGAATATATACTAGAACATGGTTGTTGAAATGCATGACAATGATTTAATATTACATTGATAGATGTAAGACCATCAATCTGCACCCTATCTCTGTTATCTCTCTCTCTCTATTTGTATCTAGCAAAAAATAGATCTCAACGTGTGCAATTTTTCCAGTAAAATTTAGAACTAATGGCCATAACATTCTACTAGATCTATTCATAATACATCTCAACATTGCGGAGGAAATGTTGGTGCAATTATTTGCATAATATATTACCAAACATACATTATCAACCGAGATTCGTAATCAGTAGAGTTGATGCACTATATGTGTTGATAACAGATAGGTTCCTATGTATGATGAGTATAGCATAAAGAAGAAACATTCAATAACAAAATACTTTGTTTCGAACGTTTCAAATAACACTCCACACATACAATTCAAAATTCTGAAAGAAAAACTGATCAACAAATGTTTAATTCATAAGTCTTGTTCAGGGGATGGATCTGCTCATTATAGGGTCATGAAAGATAGAGATGGGCTATGAATTTATCCCTTGTAGCAACTAATTTCAACAGTAAATTGTAATCAACTTTCTGCACACAGTAAAAAGGAAATCATTCATAACTTAATCAATTCAGGAATAAAATATGTTCCTACATAGGCAACATTACACAAGACACTCCATTCTTGGTGCATGTAGGTGAGAGATGGAGCCTAGTTGTTCTTGCACTTACTTCATACAACACAAATATTAAAGCTTGTAAACTCAAAAAATTATAATTGCATATCTAACAATCATGAACATCCACCCAGACACACATAAACAAATACAAGTAAACTTACCTTCGTTGGGGTGGTGGGCCCTTGTTGTACCAACTAGGTAGCTCTAGGATATTACAGAACAAACACTTTAATCATATCCAAGAATTTCAAAGGCTAGACTTCATATTCCTTCAATTGACAGGTATACAGTAATTCAAAACTCAGTTTCTCAGCATAACAATATATTCAAACTCTCCCAAGAACCAATATTACATCATAGTAATTCCTTTTCTCTCAGTACTCCTTCCTTCATATTTATACAAGGAAATGCAATGGGGATAGATGAGAACAAATCTCCCAACTTAGAATTTGTTCAAACTGTTTATGCACAAAATCTTAGTTTTTCACCAAATATTACAAATTCGAGTTAAGGATCCTTCGATATCTGTCTATCTATTATGAATCATGAGAAATTATTTCTGCATTGTGTAGCTAGATATCATTTATAAAAACCCATTGGATGTTTTCGTAATCTATTCTTCCATGTGCATGAAAATCAAGGCACAATGTGATAGTTTAGAAATATTTAATGATTTTAGACTGAATCATTCCCCCTGAGCTAGAGATCCACACGTATGAGATATGGAGATTCTTTTCCGTGATTTGACATGAAAACACATGTATGGACAAAACCCATGTCCCTAAATTTGGATATTCATCGTCATCTGCCCGAAAATCGAGGAGAAAATCCAGTACCAGAATCCTATAGGTAATTGTTTAGTATCGGATTGCACGATGACTTGTAGTACCGGAATGCTGAGATATCGAAATAAACTTCTCATCAGTCAAACTATTAGGATTATACAAGATAGAACACTTTAATCGAATTAATTCAAAAATTTTAAACAAAACATGTTTTAAATCATCAATTACCTCTTGTGAGCATCAACTAGGTCATTAGGTATGTGTTTAGGAATAAACAGTCAAGTATGGGCTTATAACATAGGCAAAAAGCATTGGATACAAGGTAAGATAGGGAATTATACATGTCAAAATAGAGACTTAACATTCCCCCATGCTTAAGTCATTGCATGTCCTCATGGAACAATGATCTTCAAAATTTCAAAATTGATGATACTCCTCACTCAATCAAGCATTCCTTGAAGTTCCACCTTTTTTCAGCTCCTTAATTTCCTGTTATATGTATAAATTTTCTGGCCTATGCTTCACATTCTTACCCATGGAAAAGTAGTTATGATGGAAAAGGGGAGTCGTGAGTAATAGATTAGATATGCAAGTGATTTGACGTTAAGTCTTATCCAATCTATTTTCGATCATAGTTAAGAGAATGGCCTGGATATGAATCTAATATGATTATAGGTGTTAATGTTTATTCCATTATTATAGTTCTTTGCATTTCAATAGATAAGAGAATAATAAGAATAAGATCACTGAGAAATACACATTCACAAGAGACACAACATTTATCCTCGGAAACCCTCTAGGGAAAGAAAACCCAACAAAAACTTCCTTATCATAAATAGCTTATACAATGTTCACGAGATAACTCAAACCAATATAGAAAATCCTCCCCAAGAGATGTGCCACTCTTCCTCTCCTCTCTCTGGTAATTGCAGCTTGCCTCATAAGAGAAATGAGAAAGTGAGTTGTGTGTTTGAAGTGAGGCACTAGCCTCTTATTTATACAAGATTGGCACCTGTGAAAGGTCACAACTGGCAGGGCAGACCTCTCACTATAGGTGGGTAAACCCACCTTTAATTAATTTTGGGTCTTCCATAATAACTGTTGGGGTTGACTTCTTATTCTTCCCTTCGTAATTATCCGATGACCAATTTGTAAAAGGGGATTTGGTCCTTATACAATTATCAACATGATTAATCCACAATGGGGATTAATCCAATAACAATAATAATAATAATGACATTTTTAATCCACAATGGGGATTTAATCCAATAATAATAAGAATGCTCTTCACAGTTACATTATTTCAACACTTCCCCTTAACAAGAAGGGTATTCTTCATCAGCATCAGGCGAGAGAGGTCTGCATCATCAGTGGCATCTGGAGGACAGTATCGTCAATATCATCTTGAAACATTGTCTAGCACATTTATGAGTCATCAGAAGTTTTCTTCATCAGCAGCAGCATCATTCTCGAAAGAATGCTATCATCATCTACATCAAATATGTATCAGTAAAAATGATACCTCATCACAGCACTAGGCTAGAACATCACAGTACTACACTAGCTCAATGTCATAGTGGTTAAGCTGGTAGCTCAGTGTCAGCCACATCTTTCTTTACGTCTAAAAACTAGGTCAGAAGCAAGTAATATCATCATCTCACTTTACATCTAACAACTAGGTCAGAAGCGAGGAATCATAGCGTCTTGCTTTACGTCTAACAACTAGGTCAGAAGCATGACTCATCTTGCTTTACGTCTAACAATGAGGTTAGAAGCAAGGAACACATCAACATCTCGCTTTACGCCTAACAACAAGGTCAGAAGCAAGGAATCATCTTAATTTACGTCTAACATCTAGGTCAGAAGCAAGGAATCAACGACGTTATGCTTTACGTCTAACAACTAGGTCATAAGCATAACTTATCTTGCTTTACATCTAACAACGAGGTCAGAAGCAAGGATCACATGACATCATGATTTACGTCTAACAACAAGGTTAGAAGCATGAATCATATTGCTTTACATCTAACAGCGGGGTCAGAAGCAAGGATCACATAGCGTCATGATTTACGTCTAACAGTGAGGTTAGAAGCATGACTCATCTTGCTTTATGTCTAACAACGAGGTTAGAAGCAAGGATCACACAACATCATGCTTTACGTCTAACAGCGAGGTCATAAGCATGACTCATCTTGCTTTACGTCTAACAGTGAGGTCAGAAGAAAGGAATGCATATACTCCCCCTTTCAGGGAGGCTTCTTTTAGACTATACCAAGCTTATCTGGAAAGTGTTCAAACTTTACATGAGATAGAGGCTTAGTCAACACATCAGCAACTTGTTCATCCGTGCTAATGTACTGGAGCTTCAAGGCTCCTCTTTGCACCATGTCGCAGATGAAATGATAGTGGATCTCTATGTGCTTCAACATGTCATGGAACATAGGATTCTCTGTCATTTTAATGTAGCCTTGATTGTCACATAGAATTGCGGTTTCTCTGATCTCCAAATCAAATAGGATTGTGAACAAATTTCGAAGCCATATAGCTTCGCAGCTAGCAGAACATGCGGAAATGTACTCTTCTTCCACTGTGCTGAGAGCAATACTAGATTGCTTCCTACTCATCCACGAGATCATAGTTGATCCCAAACTGAAACAACATCCGGAAGTGCTTTTTCTATAAGCAACGCTTCCTGCCCAATCTACATCAGTATATCCACTCAATGTGAAGTCATGAYYTCTATCATAGTTGGGACCATAATCCACTGTACCTTTAAGGTACCTCATCACATGTTTTGCAGCCACTAGGTGAACACATCTGGGCTCTACCAAAAACTGACTCAAGGTGTTCACTACAAAAYAGATGTCTGGTCTAGTGTTCTTCAGGTACATCAGCGATCCAATAATCTGTCTGTACAGAGTGGCATCTATAAAGTCTGATGAAGTATCAACCARCAGCTTCAACTTTGCTTCCATGGAAGTATTCATGGACTTGCATTCTAGCATGTCGAATCTCTTTAATATTTAGACTGTGTACTTCCCTTTGTTAAGGAAGATTCCTTCCAGACTCTACCATACCTCAAGACCTAAGAAGTAATGCATTAGGCCAAGGTCTTTCATTTAAAATTCTACGACAAGTCTCTATTTACATTCAGCGATGAGCTTTTCTTCTCCAGTTAAGAATAAATCATCCACATACAATAATAGTATTACTGGTTCATTATCCATGATCTTGAAGTAGAGATTTGAGTCTTCTTTACTCTTGGTAAAGCCTAAGCTCGTTAAGAAACTGTCTATACAGCCATACCAAGCTCTGGGAGCTTGCTTCAATCTGTACAAGGCTTTCTTCAATCGACATACATGAGACTTCCTATCTTCAACCTCAAATCCTTGGGTTTGCTCTATATACACTTCCTCTTTGATAACACCATTCAGAAAAGTTGTCTTCACATCCATCTGGTGCAGCTTCCATTTCATCTTGGCAGCAAGAGCTATAATGGTTTTGATCGAAGTGTATCTGGCCACAGGAGAAAATGTCTCCTCATAGTCGATTCCTTCCTTCTGGGAAAATCCACGAGCGACAAATCTTGCTTTATATTTCTCAATACTTCCATCAGCAACATGTTTTATCTTGAAGATCCATTTTGATGATACCACATCCTTACTTTTTGGTCTGGGAACTATTTCCCATACATCATTCTTTATTATGGATTGGTATTCCTCTGTCATGGCATCTTCCCATTCCTTCTTCTGGATGGACTCTTCAAAACATGTGGGTTCTTCATCAAGTAGATTTCACATCAAAGTTGTATAACTAGAGAATGGCTTTGGTCTCTTCACTTGTCTTGTGGTTCCTTCTAGAGAACCATACTTCTCTCCATATTGAATAATCTCTCTTGCCCAAGCATGCTTTCTTTTATGGGAGAAGGTCATTTGAGGAGGCTCTTGAAATTCTATTATATCATGATCTTCAGAAGTCTCCTCATCAGGGGAAGTTGTGACTTCCCTTACAAGTTCTGCAGCTCTGGGAAATTCCCTCATGGACTCTATCATCCTAGGATTTACAGGTTCCTCTTCATATACCTCTTCAAGATGGAATCTTCTCGATTTCTTAAGTGTTGCTTCTTCATCAAAGGTCATGTCCCTGTTGATCTCAATATGATGGTGACCAGGTATGTAGATTCTAAAGGCTTTGGATACCTCACAGTATCCCACAAATATTCCCTTCTTTCCAGAGGGTTCCATCTTGTTTCTTTTCTCTTTCGGTATATGGATAAACACTGGACAGCCAAATATTTTGAGATGGCTTACCTCTGGCTTCTTTCTGTTGAACATTTCTTCTGGGGTCTTGAACCCAATTGCGCTATGGGATAATTTGTTCTACACATAAACAACTTCCATTGCTACTTTTTTCCATAAGCACATAGGAATATCTTGATCGTGAATCATGGTCTTCACAGCTTCCATAATTTTTCTATTCTTCCTTTCAGCTCTACCACTTTGTTGAGGATTATAGGGAGTAGTGAGTTCCCTCTTGATCCCAACATCTCTGCAGAAGCTTACGAACTCCTTCGAGGTATATTCTCCTTCATTATTCAACCTGAGTATCTTAATCTTTATTTCAGAAAGATTCTCTATCAAGGCTTTGAATTCCTTGAATTTACTAAATACTTCATCTTTAGATTTTAAGAAATATATCCAGGTCTTACGAGAATAATCACCAATGAATGATACATAGTATACATACCCGCTAATGGAGGATGATGGCATTGGGCCACACACGTCTTAATGGATGAGTTCCAATGCTCCTTCTTCTTTGTTGTCCCTCTTTGGAAAGGGGTTCTTGATGTTCTCCCCTTGCGCACATCTATTGCATATGCCTTCCTGATCAACCTTGAGTTCTGGTAAACCTGTGATAGCTTTTCATATGTAAGGTAGCGCCTTGTAGTTGATGTGGGCCAATCTTCTATGCCAAAGTTCGCATGAGTTTTCGATGGCATGGGTCATAGCAGCTTCTGGGTGACCCTTCAGCTTATATAAACCATTTTCTTCACTTCCAATGATGATTACTTCATTTAAGGTTTCTCCCTTATCCCACATAAGAACTTCTCCATCTATGAAGGAAACTCTATATCCTTTCTTGTCTAAAGCTGATATGGAGAGTAAGTTCTTCTTTAGGCCCAGTACATAGAGTACATCCTTCATAATTATTGAGTTTTATGAATCTAGCTTGTAGTTTGATTCTCCTATTCCCTTGATGGGATATTGATAATCATCTCCAAGAGTTACTTTCTGAGAAAAATTCTTTTCTGAAATACAAGAGAGAGTATTTTTCTTACCCGTCATATGATTTGATGCACTGCTATCAATGAGCCATGTGTCCTCTCCAGGTGATATAGATCCCGAGAGAGTTGAGATCAAGACATGGTCCTTAATCATCTTCATAGGTGGTTCTTCATCTTTGGCAATGTGAGCATGTTGCCTTTTGTGATTCCTCTTGTACTCTTCTCTTCTAACTGGACAATTATTCACCTTGTGTCCCATCTTATCACATTGATATCATTGTATAGATGAGAGATCTTGTCCCTTGCGTTGTCCTTTCTTATGAAAATTTCTTGAATGAGATTCTTGGTTGTTGAACTTGTTTCATGGTTGCAGTTTTCTATGAGATTCCCTTTTGAAGTAGGGTTTCTTCCTTCCTCCTTTTGTATGAGTATCTAGGGCTTGATCATCATCCCTTGCTAGTAGTGCTTCACAGTTGGCCACCCTTGTCTCTTCTTGGGTGCATTCTTCCCATAGGATTTCAAATTGTATTTTCTCCTTTTTGCCACATACTGACTGGATGAAGGCATCCCAAGGTCTTCTAAGACCATTTAGGGAGGTTTTTACAAATTTTTCTTCGTCGATGGTGTCTCCAATCGCTTTCAACTATTCTTTTATTTCAGAGATTTGGGAGAAATATTCTTGAATCATTTCTCCTTTCTGCATCTTGGTATTCTTCAATTGAGTTATGAGATTCATCTTTATATTGATGTTCTTTCCTTCATATAGTTTTCTTAGAGCATCAAACATCTCCTTCGGAGTTTTCTTTGACGATACATATGGGATCAGGTGATCTTTGATTGAATCTGCAATGATTTTCTGAGCCCTAATTGAGTCCTTCTGATGCTTCGCTTTCTCTATGGCATCTTCAGGTTCCTCTACTTCTTCTTTGATAAATCTTGATAGGTCATTCTCTACAAGGATCAGACCAATCCTATACTTCCAGGCACGAAATTTGTCTATGCCTTCTAGTTTCTCAACAAGCTTTGTTCTTGCAGACATCTTGTACTTGCGACAACAAAAATAACCAAAAATTGAAAATTCTCAAAAACAAATTTTGACTTTACCAAGAGGTGCACTTGGCTGAGGTGAGTAGCCTGGTGTTCTCATATCTAAGAAATTCTAAACTTTACCATGTCAAATCTGATCTATGGATTTATGGACTGGTACTTCCGGTACTTCTGGTACTCTGGTACTTTTGGTACTTCTGGTACTGGTTTTTTGATACTTTTGGTACTCTGGTGAAAATAGGGTTTCACTTTCTGGGAGATCCAGCCACTGAAAAGGTGCGCTCTATGTGCCAAATTGATCCTGGGGGGAGGGAGAAACTTTCTAGGAGGTCAGGGGGTTGAAAAGAGATACTTCTTCAAAACCCTAATTTGTAGGTGATGCAGCAGTGACGTTTTTCCTCTTGCAAATTGTGCTTTCTTTAGGTTGACTCTAAAACCATGTTAATGTTTATGCCATTATTATAGTTCTCTGCATTTCAATAGATAAGAGAATAATAAGAACAATATCATTGAGAAATACACATTCACAAGAGACACAACATTTATCCTGGGAAACCCTCTAGGGGAAGAAAACCCAACAAAAACTTCCTTATCATAAATAGCTTATACAATGTTCAAGACATAACTCAAACCAATACAGAAAGTTCTCCCCAAGAGATGCATCACTCTTCTTCTCCTCTCTCTGGTAATTGCATCTTTCCTCATAAGAGAAATGACCAAGTGATTTGTGTGTTTGAAGTGAGGCTCTAGCCTCTTATTTATAAAAGACTGGCACATGTGAAAGGTCACAATTGGCACAACCGACCTCTCACTTTGGGTGGGTAAACCCACCTTTAATTAATTCTGGGTCTTCCATAATAACTGTTGGGGCCGACTTCTTATTCTTCCCTTTGTAATTGTCCGATGACCAATCCGCAAAAGGGGATTTGGTCCTTATACAATTACTGACATGATTAATCCACAATGAGGATTAATCCAATAACAATAATAATAATAATAATGACACGATTAATCCATCATGGGGTTTTAATCCAATAATAATAAGAATTCTCTTTGCAGTTACATTATTTCAACAATAGGATAGTGGCCAAGAGTTTTCAAAATGAATTTGAGTAATAGCGCCCCCCCTTGGCTAGATTAACTTTAAAACAAAAATGCTATAAGAATATTTTAGATATCATTTGAAGAGAGGAACACATAAAGGAATACATCCCAAAATGATTAACTCGTTTTTTATCCACATTTTTAGAAATGAAGCTCTTCTTGCTTAGGTAAGGTGAATTACACATACTGAGGGTCCCACTTCTCATGCAAACCTATTTGTTTTAAATATAGAACTCTAAAGAGGATACTTGAAGGTTCTTAAGAACATCATCTGAGAGATATAAAGGTCATCTCCTATCCTTTATCTCATAATGCTTCAGAATGAGATCCAAGGGTTTGTGTTCAGTTTTAGGTGTGCCACTTTATGTTTTTCAACTCTCTTTACCTG
>JASDQU010373933.1:34507-48486 GCA_032191745.1 Picea mariana | reverse complement strand
TTGTGACATGGAACCATCATCTCTTCTTTAGAAGTGTTGCAACTTGGTGGTAGAGCTTACCAGAACATGGATGCCCTAGGTAGATCCTGGTTGCATTATGGTATTCATGCTGTCTCTAAAACACTGTAGGCTTGGGAGTCCTTATAGTTTTTCCTGAATACGATTTTGAGCCTCATTTGCATGATTCTTCTTCACTCTTGACCTCACCCTCAGAACTCCCAAAAAATAACAGGTCTTCTTTTAATCCCTTTTCAGACCCTCTAAATATGAAAAGATTGTCAAGCAATCTTGTGGCCTTTCATGCTTGTTAAACTAAAATTTGAAGTCACGTCTGTCCAGCAGTAGTTTACCTCTTTTTCGGTCTAGACGATCAATTGTACGAACAAAGGTATACTATATGGAACTTCAGCTCTATAGAAGAGTACTCTTAGGTATAGTTTTATCCCTTTTTCGAGCCTAAGGGACTAAACTTATGAAGAAGGAACCCCCATGGAGTCCATAGTTAATATTTTTTCTTCCCTAAAATTGAAAAGATCATCGAGTGACTTATTTCTTTCACACTCGTTAAATTGGTCCAGAGGAACATTCCTGACGGAGTCCATAGTTAATCTTTTTTGAGACTCCTTAAAAATGAAAAAATGGTCGAGTGATCTTGTCCTTGTCACACTCGTTAAAATGGTTTTGAATAGACGTCTCGTCGGTGCTAGTTTACCCCTTTTTCGAACCGACTAGACTATCTTCAAAAAAGGTACCCCAATGGAGTCTCCTTTTATGTTTTTTCAAACTCTCTAAATATGAAAAACCATCGACCTTACCTTCTCTGGGCTCATTAAACTTACATTGAAGGACATTACCATTGTGTGTTTTGTTAACTAGGTTTGCATATCTTATACACCAACCTTGTAACAGTTTTCTTCTGCATTTTAACACCCTTGGCCCCCGGAGGATTTTTCCCGAGTATCATTATAGTAGAACATCAGTCTTGTCCTTGTGCCTTGAACTTGTATGTTTGCAATAATCATTCCTCCATTGTAACGTAACATTCCTTTATTCGTTTTCCCAAAATTATTGAAAAAAAAAAAATAGAAAAAAAAAAATCAAATATACCAAAAAGGGGAAGGGAAAAGTATTTTGTTTATTGGCAACATAATGTGCCGCCCTTGGATAAAGAACATTTTTTCGTTTGTTCATCCAACTATGGGATGTAGTACAACCTTAGGAAGCTATTCTTTCTATATAGAATTGTGTCCTCCACCGTTTGGTTATCCTTCCAAACATATGAAGAGTTTGCGTTGCCTCTTGCTTCGTAGACTTATGATTAATGCCATGCTACCTTAGTCTCATCATTTTTCTTTCTATTGTCCAAGGGAAGTTTGTCACCAAACCTGAGTCGGCCCCTCTGCAATTTGTCTCTTGCCCTCATACCTGACCATCCTGAATGTCCAATCAATTCCTTGCTAGAAATCAATGAAGCCTTCAGTCTGATCTTCAAGATTATCTAGTCCATGATCGACGATCCATCAAATACGTCTAGGTAGGGAAGTCGTACACTCATATTACACTCCTAGCTTGAGTTTTGAAGATTTTGAGTTTGTTGCTCGAGCTTTGAAGATCTCATCTCCAGCCATTAGGCCATATCAGCTTCTAGAAGATGGATACTCTATATGTATATCTTTTTGATTTCGAGATGTAGCTCTGTTGTGTATTGTTTGCGACTACTCTTTATATAGTTATATGACATGGATCTACAGTGCATTTGATTGGTATCCACGATTCTATTTTATCCCAAGCATGGGTATGCCTGCGTCGGTGAGACATTTTTTATTTTGCAGACGGTGCCTCCCAGTTCCTGATCCTTAGGCTCAATCGTTTGGCACATCAGTAAAGATTGGTAATGTATTTAGTCCATCAGATGCCCTTTTGACCTCACACATTAGGGGGCATATGTTATAACCCTAAATTGCACCATACATGCTTACCTGGCATCAGGCCATCTCAGATATCTTCTTTTCCAAGGCACTGCTGAACAACTCTTTAAAAAACCTCTTTTATAAGGGCCCACATGCCCTACTCTATAACTTCACGTGTGTACACACTAGTTGACCTAAAAAATCCGGCGTGGACCGACAAAAGCATGAAAAAAGAAAAGTTTCTGATGGAACACACAACTCTGGGTGAGTTAACTGAAACTCCTAGCCATGCATGGCCGAGGGTTCATCCAAATACCTAGCTTCTTCTAACCTATAAAAGAAGGAGTAGGGGTCCCATTTGGAGGATGAAAAATATAGCAAAGAAACTATTCCCATTGTCCCAACCCTTTAGCCATCCTTGTGCCAGAAGAGATACTAAACAAAGAAGTTGGAGGACATTTGAAATGGAGCCCAAGATCAAGTTCGCGAAGTGGCATCTGGTCTCAACTTTTTTTAAGTTGACTCATTCGAAGTAATAAAGAAAATGATTTTCCCATCCCAATTCATGAGTTATTCATAGTTTGTTAAGTGCATGTTTGAATCTCTAACCCATTAGTCTATAGGTAAGACACATGTGTAGTTGTTTCTTATCTTGTATGCAGGTCAACTTTGGAAGGAGAACTACGGAAAAGTAATCAAGTGTGACAAGGGATCGACATCGAATGCCTGGAACAAGGTATGTTTTTTTTATGTAAGTAAGTGTATATGTATATTAGAAGTTGCCAAAAACTGAGGCAAGATAATCAGGGTACAAAAATATTCAGGCTATAGTTACTGGACTGCCCCAACTATGGGGAAACCAATCCAGCCAGCCCTACTAGACCATTAATCCCAAAAAGACATAGTTTAAACCAATAAGATAGTATCTCATTGTCTATCTGCTGCTACCTAAAACATAAGAAGACTTAGCAGCTAAAACTCTAGAAAATCAGACACCTGGCATATAGCTGGGATGCATGGCCGAGAGGTCTCCTAGCCACGGCTCTTCCTCGATGAGCGTTGGCCCAGTGTACCATTGTTTTCCCTCTTCCCCGCCGCATTCCTTTCCCTTGACGTCGCCCTCATTCACATTCATCTGCTGGCTTGTGCTTACTGGAGTCGGCCCATGATGCTGACCTTCATCTTTGACGTCGTCTACAGGATTCGAGAACAGGGCTGCGTGCATGGACGAAATTATTTGAAGGAAGCTTGTCACCTTTTCTTCCGTGGCTTGCAGGTGAAAGTGCAAGTCCGCCACTTCCTGCCTAAGCTCGAATACCAAATTGTGCAGAACTGACAGACTATGCCTGAATTGCTCCCTCTCATATGAATCCTAAGGATTTGGCGCTGTAGTCGAGGGGTTCTCCTGTGTACTAGGTCCGCAAGGCAGGTTACCCAGAGGATGAAGGGAGGGCATAGGGCTAGACGGGCCAGCTGGGGGGTTGTGGAGGAGCCTGAGGAGTGCAATGGGAGAATGGGCAATTATTTCCATGGAGCTCAACTGTGGTGCTTTCAAAGAGGCTGGAGTGAACTCAGACCGGTGGCTAGAGGAAGAGTCATCTGAGGTCGATTCCGGGGGAGTAGTCGGGGGCCTTCGAGGCTTCCAAGGAGAAACTCACCTTGGATGTCCTCTCGGACACATCATTGGAGGCCTGGTGCAACTATCAAGAGGGATGATGAGCATCTGGTAGAAGAGAATGAGGAAGGAGTGCTCTCGCCTGAGAGGAAGAACATGATTGAACTCGAGCCGCACAGAGAGGAGCCCTGCGAGCATCGAGCATGAGTGAATCACCTCCATGGTGTATTCCATATCAATATACAGCTAAGGGAAAGGACGTCGGGGTAAATGCACCCTCACCTTGGCATTAAACCACATTTAAAATGCGTATGGGCTATGGGCTATGGCAGAAGCCCTTCACGTGGCCCCCCGCCATGTCGCCTCATGCCTTCATTGATCGCCTGCCACGATGCCCCTGGTGACACCCCATCTGGGGGAATATCTATTGTTTCCACCTTGCGAATACTCTGTTGGAGGATAGGGTGAGTTTGATCCCGGGCTGCATGGCAGCAAAGATCCGGTCTGCTCCAGTTGGCACCTACATTAGCAAGTTCATGAGCAACTTGGTTTACCTTTCTTCTGATGTGTATGGGAATTATGACTAGATTTGGATCGAGTAGGTTTTCGATGATCTGTAACCCATGAGACAATCTCCAACTGGGCAAGATATTGTCCGTTCTTGCCCCATTTAAGATTATGCTCACCAGACTGATGATTACTTGTGAGTCCCCCTCGGCAATTACCTTTGTGTAATTGCTTTTGATGGCCAATTGCAGTCCTTTGATGAGTCCCCAAAGTTCTGCGACATTGTTTGTAGAGTGCCCTATGGATCCTGCTGCTATTTCTAGGATGTGTCCGTAGTGGTTGCGAAACACCACTCCATATCCGGCTGCTCCAGGATTGCCTTGAGAGGCACCGTCAAAATTTAACTTGACAAAATCCTCTGGAGGAGGTGTCCAGATGGAGGGGCTGCTAGAGGGGTGGGCAGGAAAGGAGGGGAGGGGGAAAGTCTGAGGAGGGGGAAGAGGGGTCCAGTAATGGAGAATGGTGAGTTCCGAGGGAGAGCAAGCTGAATCAGCCTCCGACCAGCTCCTAAGGTTAAGAGTTTCCAGGATGCTGCGATGGCATTGACTCCAGCACTGTTTCCATGGGAGAGAGGTGTTTTTGAAAATTCTCCTATTTCTTTCTTTCCAGGTATGCCAGAGAATAAAGCCAGGTAGAAGTTGCCAGATTCGGTTGAGGAGGGGGGACTGGAAGGCCTGATCTCTCCAATTCGAAATGGTTTCTTGGATGTTGTCTCTGAGGCAGTCCGAGGCGCGCATGATGATCACTGCTTGGTCCCATAGTTGAGTTGTGTAAGGGAAAGTGTTGAGGAGGTGATTCATGGTTTCCTTGGCTTCCCCACACAAAATGCATAAGGATGGTCACACAAAACCTCTTTTCAGGAGATTGTCCCAGGTTAGAATGCTTGAGTGAGAGATCAGCCATAGGAAGAGCGTGATTTTCAGCCAGTGTTTAAGGTTCCATATCTTTCCCCAGACTTCTGAAACCGGGGGGGGGAATGGAATGAGCTTTTATGTGATAAGCTTCCTGAGTGCTGAAAGATCCCTGCGGTCTGTAGCCCCATCGTAGAATATCCTCTTCTATCATTATTGGTATTCGCCTCTTATTCATATCCTCTTGCAAATGTGTCATATCAATGTGCCCCCTGGGGTTAATGCGTTCCAGATCCACCTGCCAGAACTGCCAGGTGTCCTCCATGGAGTTGTTCTGCCAGTAATGCGCTACTCTTGTCAGTCCTGCCTGTGTAGCTTGGGCGCAGATGTCACGGGCCCAATCCTCAACGCTCAGTGCTGGCCACTGCTGCCTGGAATCTTGCCAAAACAGAGCCGTTTTCCCATTCCCTATTTCCTAGAAAGCATGCTGAGTGACCAACTGTCTGTTCTGCTTGGCCGTTGTCCATATTAGGGAGCCCGGGTTGTCTCCATTCCACCGAATTAGGTTTTTCTCTGTTGTATTGGGTGTGTACTTCTTCCTCCATAGTTTGGCCCATATATCCCCAGGGTTTTTCAGCCAGTGCCACCAGACTTTGGCACTGGGAAACTTGTTGATTATAGAGGGGTCTCTTACTCCTAGTCCTCTCTGCTGTTTTGGGTGACAAAGCTTTTCCCAGCTAACTAGTGCGATTTTCTTCTCTTTATTAAGGCCTTGCCATATAAAGTTTCTTTGTAAGTTTTTGATGGTGGTAAGGACAAATTTTGGGGCCGCCAGCACAGAGAAAGCATAGATCGGGAGAGCTTGTAGAATGGCTTTGAGCAGAATAAGGTGACTTGGTAAGTTTAAGGCCCTATAAGTCCGGGAGGAGAGATTTTTGGAGAAGGAGGATAAAAGGTGCTCCCAGGAGGAGTTTTGATGCGCAGTGTCAATCAAAGGGGGTCCAAGATATTTGGACGGAAGGGAGATTTTGGTGAAACCGAGTAAGGCTGAGATGTGTCGCTGGATTTGAGGAGGCATGTTGAAGAAAAATATTTGAGATTTGTCCCTGTTACAGTCTAGTCCTAACGCCTTAGAAAATTTTTGGAGAATCTCCTGAAGAGAGGTAGCTTCACGCACCGTAGGGCTGGCCATTAGGAGTGTATCATCTACAAACTGGTTGTGCGAGATAGGGGGTGAAATTTCATGCAAGGGTAAGCCCGTTAGGAGGTTCTGATTGATAGCAGCATGAATTGAGCGACTGAGTCCCTAGGCTAGAATGATGAAGAGGAAGGGGGAGAGGGGGTCCCCTTGTCTGATTCCTCTTGAAGGGGAGAAGGACTTCAAGGGAACACCATTGATCAGAAGAGAGAAAAAGGCCAAGGAGGTTAAGTTTAAGATCCAGTTTACCCAGCTTTGGCTGAAACCAAACGCCAGGAGCATTTCTCTCATGTATTCCCAGCTGATCTTGTCAAATGCTTTAGAAAGGTCTAATTTGAGGAGCATACCTGGGGTTTTAGTCTTCTGCAAGGAGTGAATTACTTCATGAGCTAGAATGATGCTGTCCAAGATTTGCCTGCCCTCCACATAGCCCGATTTCTCTGGGGAAATGATTGTTGGTAAAATCGGCTTGAGTCTCCTGGCAATTACCATTATGAGGAGTTTGTAAATCACATTGCAGAGAGCTATAGGTATGTACTGCTTGGCTTGATTCACCTGCCCCTCTTTGGGGATTAAAGTAAGGAAAGTGGCATTGAAAGCTTTAAGGACTTTACCAGTGAATCTAGAGTCCTCCATGATTTCCCAGACCTCTGTCTTGATCATCGGCCAGCAATAGTGAAAAAAATCGCTTGTGAAGCCATCAGGGCCTGGGGCCTTGCATTTGGGGGTTTCTTGCAGAGCTTGATCCACTTCTTCAATGGTGAAGGGTCGGAGCAGATCAACGTTTTGTTCTTGAGTAACCAGTGAGGGTATATGCCTGGTATCTTGTTGATTACTGCCTGTCTGTTGGGGATGGGTTCTGTGAGGAGATTTTGAAAGTAGTTGATCAGGTTTGTTTCCAAATCCTCATGAGATTGGACGGTTTCTCCTTCATCCGAGATGAGGTGAGTGATCTTATTGGAATGTCTTTGCTAGACCACAGTTCGATAAAAGAACTTGGTGTTACGTTCTCCTTCATTGAGCCATTGGATGCACGACTTATGCTTCCACAATATCTCTTCTTGTCGCTTCCTCTCTTCAATTTTTTGGGCTACGTTGAGTTCCTGTTCTTTCAGTTCATTTGTTAGCCCTTGCTCCCTGATTTGAATCTGTAATTCCTCCATTTTCTTGGACAACTGCTTTTGTGAGTCGAAAATGCTGCCGAAAGTTTTCTTGTTCCAGCTTTTAAGCATTTTCTTAAGATTCTTTAGCTTCTGCTGGAATCGATACATCCTGGATCCAGTTGATATCTCTGCCTGCCTCCACCAGTCCTGGATATTTTCCTGGAAGTCCGAATGGTCCAGCCAAAACTGCTCAAATCAGAAAGGTTTCTTCCTAGGGGTGGATATTACATCCACCCATAATCGTATGGGCCAGTGATCTGAACCAGGGAGATTCAAGATCGTAGACTCCATTTCCAAGCCACTCAGCATTAGAGGTTCCGATATGAGGAAGCGATCAAGTTTGCATGCTATTTGGTGCATCCCCATTCCTCTGTTCATCCATGTGTGAATATCGTTGTTAGACTCCAAGTCAATGAGGCGAAGATCATCAATTAGAGTGTTAAAGTCACAGGAGTTCTGGTCCAGACGTCTCGATCCCCCTTTCTTTTCCTCCAAGTTGCGGATGATATTAAAGTCCCCGCCAAGGATCCAACTATCATGCTCTGTTAGGCTGGATAAATGTCTCAGGCTTCTGAGGAAGGGTTGTTTGTCCCTCGGGCTGGCTGGGCCATATATATTAGTTAGGTGGCCAAGCCGTACCTGTGGCATCTATGGAAGCCGCACTTCCCTGTCTCCAGCAAAAGGGAAGTAGCCGATCTATATCTTCTGAGGTACATTTTGTTTCTTGTAGCAGTACAACATCTGGTGTTTCTTCTATAATCATTTCCCGTAGCATTTTTTGTTTGCTACGTCCATTAAGACCTCTGATATTCTAGGATATGATATTCATGATGACGGGGGGGTGGGGAGGGGAGGAAAGGTGTCCGAGATCAAGTGGATCTGCCCCGAGTTCACCATAAAGTTCCCGATTTCCTGTATGATCTTGTTTGTGGATTTTCTTCCTCTTTTCTTCTCATCCTTTTGGACTTTAGTTGAATTTTTTGCCTGAATTCCATGGATTCCTAGAGATTTGCTAGCCCGGGCTGAGGAACCTACCGAGGAGTTGAGAAATACCTTATGCACTTTCCTTAGCTGATCCCTGGGTATGGTATAGAGTTTCTGATGTCTGTAGGCATGCTCCAAGTGGTCCAGATCCACTCCAGCTAGGTCCTGTTCTTCCAGCTCCATGTCCTCATCTCCGTATTCTACCTCCTGGGGCCCTGGTGTTTCCCAACTTATACTGGGGGGTGTAGGGTCTACTTCCTTATTTTTGGGGGGCTTCTCAGGGCCTTGGTTAATAGTCTGGGGCTCATTTTGCAGAAGTGAGGCTTTCTGGTTTGCAGGGTTTATCGGGGTTTCTGATTGATCTTGTAAAATTGAAAACTTATTACTAGTAGATGGATCTTTACTTACCTGGGCCGGTTGCCGACGTCCTCCCTACCGCCTTCTTGCTGTGGGTTGCATGAATCATTCCTTGTCCTTGCCGCTCTCTGGGTTGTCTTCTTTGTTGATTAGGTTAAGGGGGCACTCTCTGAACCGGTGACCATGTTCATGACATTTTCTGCAGCGGAAGGGAATATGTTCATAATCAATGGTTTGAGACTAGTCCTCGTCATGATACTCCAGAGTAATGGATCCCGAGAGCGGCTTTTCTATGTTCAGATAGACACAGATTCACGCATAGGATGTATAGCATCGCTGCTTAGTTTCTTCAGAAGACTTCACGTATATTCCTATCGTGTTGCCTATTCCTGCTAGAACCTCTTCCAGCCAGAATTCCTGAGGTAGGGAGTACAGCCTGATCCATACCGGTGCATGGGCAAAGTCCTCCTTTTCAGGGCTGAACATTTCTGTCCAAAATCTCAAGAATAGTCCAGCCGAGTTGTAGAAGTATGGCCCGCCCTTGAAGATGCGGTTCCGATCCTCTAGGTTGTGGAAGATGATTGTGAAAAATCCCTTTGAGCCCAACTACAGATCATAGTGGCCTTTTGGTTTCCACTAGTATTGTATCCATTTTACCAGATCATGTTCAGAGGGCCAAAGCCCTAGAAACTTGCCTACCAAGGCGTTATCTCTCATGTATTGTTTCTCTTCTTCAATGCGCGATGAGTTAACCACGTACTTTGGGGCTTGTGGCACCTGGGGGATGCATTTCCTTGGCATCCATGGGGCTGAGACATTTGCAGGAGGCTTTTCCTTGGCTGGGTCGATGTCCATTTCCCAATCTTTGAAAGTGCCTTCTGTCAGGAGCTGCGTGCGCATATCCGGCGGTGTTCAAAGGTCGGCCTCTTGATTCCTGTTCCAGGGTGTTCATTGGTGATGATTTGGCTATAGGTGATGCCATGTGGCACCCCCTCCCTGTGATTCAGGGGCCCCTGTGGGGCTATCATCTCCGGTACTCAAGCCGCGACTGCTGTGGTTGTCCAAACCCTAGTTGCAGAGCGGAGCGATCTTATTTCTCAACATTACTATACTAGTGATATTGTTAATCCAATCTAGATTTCTAATAGTTCTGATATAGTGATCACCTGGAACAAGGTATGTTTATCTGGCCATGTATTTACTAAAAGGAAATGGGATTTAAGTCTGGGGACGAAGGTAGAAAGTAGATTTTTTCTTGGTCATATCTGCATGCAAATTATAACCCTATTTGCTAGTCCGTATGGAGATTTCCCTCATAAAACCAGGCTCCATATCTCACCTACATGCACCAAGAATGGAGTGTCTTGTGTAGTGTTGCATGTGTAGGGACATATTTTCTTCCAGAATTGATTAAGTTATGAGTGATTGCCTTTTTACTATGTGCAGAAAGTTGTTGGGGAGTTGAAAACGGTAATAGGTAGTCTTTGAATTAGATTTTGGATTGGTTTTATAGATGACCTAAGGGCGAAGAGAAGATGGTAAGATGTGCAGGAAGAGCCCACACATCCACTTTAGTGGGGTTGCTCCAAAGTTAGGTTGTCCTCTTCCTTTAATGCATAAGTGTTTTTCTTTTAATGCAAGTATGTTTTTCTTTATGCAAATTTAGTTTTATTTATGATGATCTAACTTGTGCGAATAGATAACTTGGTGACAGTAGGGTCCCATTAACACAAGGAGTTCAAGTTTGGTGTGTTGTACTTTTGCAAATAGTTTTAAAATTCATATCTTTAATGATAAATCATTTTTGGGGTGCTGTAAGGACCCCTGAGTACTAAAGTTGTGTTGCGAGACAGGGATCATCAACCAGCTAGAGTAATTCAAGGATGATGAAGATATTGAAGAATATCCCTCCAAGAAATTTCTCACATTCTAGTAGTAGTTGGGATATCCACCTCTCAGGAAGAGCATATCTTCACAGCATTCAAGAATTTAGTTGTCTCTCGATAAGAAGATTTAGAAGTCCCTTCAGATTCCTATTGTCAATTTGTTGAGAAGACTCAAGAATAATGGATAGAATGCAATGGAGAGAAACCATTCAAACTTTAGATTGAGGAGTTCTTAGCATGCCTCTCAGCAGATCATGCATGTACCTCAGAGACCAATCAGCTTGAAGAAGATAATCTGTGTGGCATGGAAAAGGAAGACATGATGTGTGACCGAAACAAAGAAGAGAAACAAGAATATAGTGATCCTATTGAATTATGGTTTCAATTAGTTATTAGGTCACATCCCTCTTTTTTTTTTCATTATTTATCAATCTCATCATCAAATTAGTTGGCCCTTCATACTCTGGTATGCATTAAAGTTTATAATTTAAACTCGAGTATGGATATATTTCAAACCTTGATGCGCACATGGMTTTACTGGAAGTATTCCTATACTTGAAGGACATTTTCTCTTGTTTAATTAGAGTAGGATAGGTAAATAAATAAATAAATGTTGCAATGCAACCTATCTTTCATTCTTTTCATAAATGGGAATACCAAAAGCTAATAAGAAGTTGGTTTAAGATCTTTCATTCCTATAGTAGGTTTATTTCTAAAAGTTATGATAATTTTGTTTGGAATATTATGAGAAGGGAATCTCTTCATCCTCCAAATGCAGACATAATACTGGAAGGGTTTCAAAAGTAGAGAAGGCATCCTTGTCAACGGAACATAACATTTAAGGGAGTGCTTCATGACCTATTTCTTCAAATTTCTTCTTTTTCCGTAAGTTGTTAAAAATGATGCATTCATGATTTATCATTACCTATCTATTTTAAGACCACTATTTCACAAGGATGATCGATTACGTGATCTTTTTAATAGAAGTTGAAACTGAATGCTAATTCCAAACTATTTTGTTCATAGATAATAATTCAACTTTTGACATTTTCCCTAAATTTTATGTTTGTAAGTATGAATAAGAATCTATTTTTAATCAGTGCTATTGGTTTGTTTTTAGAAGATGTTGGCAACCCTCTGAGCAACCCTTTTTTAGCATCTCACATTGTTTTCATGAGGCCATGCAAAACCTCAAGCATGGGGGAGTAGTTGTTGAGACATTAGTAGTTAGGATTATTATTTTCGTAATAAAAAGGAAGTGCTAACAAGAGCAGTGATCAGTCTCGCTCCAAAAGAGGAGGGTTCTAAATCTTAACATATGGTCATCCAATTACGGAATACTCTCTTCTCATAGATCTTGGAGCCCAATCACCAAATTCTTTTGCTTTATTCTAATGCAAACCTAGAGTTCCTACATCTAGTGTTGGTATTTGTTCCATGTACATGGTTTTTCAGTTGAATCATATCACAGGTCCTCTTCCAGAACACCAGAAAACACCATCTACTTCTACAAGGTGCAGCTTACGAAAGTTTCAAAAGAACTACCACCAGGTGATTTGGTACTGGTAATAAGGTGACTGGTAGCTCTAATCATATTTTCAAGTTGCTGCTCGATTTTAGTACTAGGATATACAGATTCAACATTTTTTTTGTTTTATTAAATAAATTAGACTGATTATGCATTAAACATATGGTTACTCTTGAATCATGACACACCCCCTACCACCAACTTTTGTAAAATCCTCGTCTACATTTTTGTATAAATAAACTGTCGCTATTTCTTGAAATTTTGAGAGTACGAGGTCATTATGTCTCTCACAGTATCAAAATCATGTATTTCTATCTATCTAGTAAAGAAACCTCATAATCCCATGATTCACTATAGTGCCATATGCATGACTCGAGCCACATCCCTTGAATATGGTCTAATTCCAACTCTCCTATGAGTCTGTAAATCATTAATGGGTTCAACCTGTCTTACTGTGTCATCATTACCATACATGTGATTGCTATAAACTGAATCTCCATTTATAAACACTCCTCTAGATGTCTCTGCCATCAAAATGAGAGTTATTTACCATTTTACTATCACACTACCTACAGTCACATTATCATTCCATGACTTTGTGTCTTTTGCATATTTATCCCCTTCTGGTACTTTATCACGATTTGTGTTGATCTGGTACTTCATCACGGTCTGCACCAATCTGGTACTCAACCCTAAATGAATCATCCTTGCTATCATTTAAGAAGATATTTCCACATTTAGCTCGATATGATAATGGGTGCACTTGTCTTATTACTTCATCATTTTGAAAAAGTGATTGTTAATTAAAATATCCATTGAAAAGTGGTGACACCATTATGTATAATACTAACCTAGTTGATTCAACAAGTTCTTATCCAAGTTTATCTTTACAAGTTTCTCTTGGAGGTATTGATGAAAATATCATGTGGTGGACCGCCCTTACAAAACCTCAATGAATTTTCATGAGAACCCTAATAGGATTAACTAGAGGGACCTCTTAGTCATTATCTGAGATGTTCCATTGTACATTGAATAACTGGGATTTAAGTTGAATGTGGATGATGTCACCCTTGGGATAATTGAAAACAATTAATTATGTGCCTAATAACTCTAAGACACTCTCGTACCACTTGCCTTCCTTATACTTTAAAACTGTCAATGAGTAGTATACATAATTATAAATCTTCTGAGTAATATAATAAAAAGGAAGTATCATGAAGCACAAGTGAACTCGTTAGGGTACTAAATAGGCCTATTGGCAGTGGGGCCATGCTTGTATTGTACTAAGGTAAACCCATCGGGGTACTAAACAAGCCTGCTGGCAGCAAGGCTATGGCAGGTAAAGAGAGTTGAAAAACATAAAGTGGCACACCTAAAACTGAACACAAACCCTTGGATCTCATTCTGAAGCATTATGAGATAAAGGATAGGAGATGACCTTTATATCTCTCAGATGATGTTCTTAAGAACCTTCAAGTATCCGCTTTAGAGTTCTATATTTAAAACAAATAGGTTTGCATGAGAAGTGGGACCCTCAGTATGTGTAATTCACCTTACCTAAGAAAGAAGAGCTTCATTTCTAAAAATGTGGATAAAAAACGAGTTAATCATCTTGGGATGTATTCCTTTATGTGTTCCTCTCTTCAAATGATATCTAAAATATGCTTATAGCATTTTTGTTTTAAAGTTAATCTAGCCAAGGGGGGGCGCTATTACTCAAATTCATTTTGAAAACTCTTGGCCACTATCCTATTGTTGAAATAATGTAACTGCAAAGAGAATTCTTATTATTATTGGATTAAAACCCCATTATGGATTAATCGTGTCATTATTATTATTATTATTGTTATTGGATTAATCCTCATTGTGGATTAATCATGTCAGTAATTGTATAAGGACCAAATCCCCTTTTGCGGATTG
>JASDQU010373933.1:22195-34457 GCA_032191745.1 Picea mariana | reverse complement strand
TATCTTCTGAGGTACATTTTGTTTCTTGTAGCATTACAACATCTGGGGTTTCTTCTATAATCAATTCCCGTAGCATTTTTTGTTTGCTACAGCCATTAAGACCTCTGATATTCCAGGATATGATCTTCATGATGATGGGGGGGTGGGGAGAGGAGGAAAGGTGTCCGAGATCAGGTGGATTTTCCCCGAGTTCACCATAAAGTTCTCGATTTCCTGTATGATCATATTTGTGGATTTTCTTCCTCTCTTCTTCTCGTCTTTTTGGCCTTTAATTGAATTTTTTGCCTGACTACACTGGATTCCTAGAGCTTTGCTAGCCCAGGCTGATGAACCTATAGAGGAGTTGAGAAATACCTTATGCACTTTCCTTAGCTGATCCCTGGGTATGGTGTAGAGTTTCTGATGTCTGTAGGCGTGCTCCAAGTGGTCCAGATCCACACCAGCTAGATCCTGTTCTTCCAGCTCCATGTCCACGTCTCCGTCTTCTACCTCCTGGGGTCCTGGCATTTCCTGGATCATGCTCGAGGGTGTAGGGTCTGCTTCCTTATTTTTTGGGGGCTTCTCAGGGCCTTGGTTAATAGTCCAAGGATAATTTTGCAGAAGTGAGGCCTTCTGATTTGCAGGGTTTATCGGGGTTTCTGAATGATCTTGTAAAATGGAAAACTGATTGCTAGTAGACGGATCTTTACTTACCTGGGACGGTTTCCATCATCCTCCCTACCGTCTTCTTGCTGTGGGTTGCACGAATCCTTCTGTATCCTTGCCGCTCTCTGGGTTGTCTTCTTTGTTGATTAGGTTAAGGGGGCACTCTCTGAATAGGTGACCATGTTCGTGGAATTTTCTACAGCGGAAGGGAATATGTTCATAATCAATGGTCTGAGACCAGTCTTTGTCATGATATTCCAGAGTAATGGAGCCCGGGAGCGGCTTGGCTATGTTCAAATATACACAGATTCGCGCATAGGAAGTATAGCGTCACTGCTTAGTTTCTTCAGAGGATTTCACACATATGCCTATCGTGTTTCCTATTCCTGCTAGAACCTCTTCCAACAAGAATTCCTGAGGTAGGGAGTACAGCCTGATCCATACTGGTGCATGGGCGAAATCCTCCTTTTTAGGGCTAAACTTTTTTGTCCAAAATCTCAAGAATAGTCCAGCCGAGTTGTAGAAGTATGGCCCGCCGTTAAAGATCCAGTTTCGATCCTCTAGGTTGTGGAAGATGATTGTGAAAAACCCCTTCGAGCCCAGCTGCAGATCATAGTGGCCTTTTGGTTTCCACCAGTACTGTATCCATTTTACCAGATCACGTTTAGAGGGCCAAAGCCATAGAAACTTGCCTACCAGGGCATTATCTCTCATGTATTGTTTCTGTTCTTCAATGCGCGATGAGTTAACCACATATTTTGGGGCTTACGGCGCCTGGGGGATGCATTTCCCTGGCATCCATGGGGCTGAGACATTTGCAGGAGGCTTTTCCTTGGCTAGGTAGATGTCCATTTCCCGGTCTTTGAGGGTGCCTTCTGTCAGTAGCTGCGCGCGCATATCCGACGGTGTTTCAAAAGTCGGCCTTTTGATTCCTGCTCCAGGGTGTTCATTGGTAACGATTTGGCTGTAGGTGACGCCATGCGGCACTCCCTCCCTGTGATTCAGGGGCCCCTGCGGGCCTATCATCTCCGGTACTCAGGCCGCGGCGGTTGTGGTTGTCCAAACCCTAGTTGCAGAGCGAAAAAAATCCCTCACAACCCCCTCTTGTTGAGTGTGTATATCGTAAATTACAATATTTTGATTTCAATACCATATTTATTTTTCTTTAGATCTAAATAAAAGTGTGGTTATATATAACATACATAAAAAATTTGATGATAGGTTGCCTAACACTTCGAAGGTAACCAAAACAAGGATTGCCAAACATGGCCAACACAAGCTAGGCTAGGGAGGCTACTCGAGGTTACAGTCACGAATCGTAATTACCTAAACATCTTAAAAATATTATTTTTATCGCCTTACAACTTTCAGGTCATTGTAGCCAAAAACATTAAAAAACCATACCCTTATGCAATGCAGGGCGACGACTTCGGAACTGAAACCATGGAGGAAGACCTCCAACTTGGTTACAATTATGGTTATAAATTCATGGTTGATCGTAGGAAAATCATGGGGTAAACCCCAATATCCAATTTGATGGATAAGGTAAATAAAAATCATTCCACATTAACCTTTCATTACTTATAAAATACGTAAATGTTTGATATCGTCCATAATTTAATGTCTTACATTGTTTTAATCAGGGGAGTAGCACTATCAACGAAACCATTAGTACTGCACAATAGAGTATTGATAGCGCAACATAGCCATAAGATCATGGTGCTCCCTAGCAGCCCCATCCCAGTGAGGTGCAGCCCCAAGATGTTCCTATGACTGAGGCCCATGATGGTAAAATGGTTATGTATTAATCATATACTTAATAATTTTGTACTTATAAATTTTGATGTTTAAATGGCAGAGAATGTCATAGTTGATCCTCCTCAACCTTAATATCAGGTGAACAAGATGACAGCCATTCCAACGGTGTCGACTAGAGGACCAGGTAAATAATTACATTACAGAATTTTTTTTCAATATTAATGAACTACTTGAATGATATTTTAAAATTGGCCATATAAATTTAATATTTTTGGGTTTTGTAGGTGATGGTTCCTCACAATAGCATCCACGTTGTGGGTACGAGACTAGACATACTCGACGTGAAAGGACTAAAACAACATCAGTTGTTGAAGAGCACCGAGTAAACGAAGACATGGAGATGGATGAATTACTTAAGACCTGGAAAGCACAAAAGAAGACTAAAAGAAATTCATAATGTGTAATAATTTTATAAGACAGTTATATGTATATTATATAGTTGAACATGTAATGATGCATATAATGCATTGACATTATGGGTACTTTTTCATCTGATAATATACACAAGGTTGTTTCTATAGATCGTATATATATATGTGTGTGTGTGTGTGTGTGTGTGAATGTAATTTTGTTATACACTTAATGATAATTTCAGCTTCTCTTATAAGACTTGGTATATATTGATTCAATACTCCTTGGTTCTACTAGTTCTATTGCCCTTGACATACAATTTGTGCATCAATTTGTGGCTCCATGGATATCATTCTAGTGATTTGAAGGCATTGGTAAATGTGAAATTTAAGATATTGAATTGTTCAAGTTTGGATTTAAATTTTGCATGCTTGTTTGTTTGTGGGTTTCAAGATTTCCAAAATTGTATCTCTTTGTCTTTTAAGAATGACAATCTCTTTGTATTTTAAAATATAGCGTGAGAATCCAAGAAAGACCTGGTGCCTTGTGCTTGGGCTATGGATTGTAGGAAACAAATAGAAATTGAATATGCAATATGCAACTTCCAAAATATTTTGACATGATATATGCAACTTTGGAAGTCTTGTGACATGTGACATGTGGCAAGCATCTTTTCCGAGCAATGTGAAAACTTTAAACTTGGTGCAACATGCAAAAAGAAATTTTTGGGAAGATGCAGTAATAAGTTTTAATTATTAAACATGAGGGGTTGGAAATGGCCATGTCAAACATTTTATAAAAGAAATTCAGAGCACTGCCCTTCTTTTCATTGTGTCTCACGTGACAAAGAAACAAAATCACATTGTCATTGCCAATTTATATGTGGATGGTTATTCAAGGTTTCAAGACTTTCTTCATATTTTCCTACTTTAATCCTCTCATGGTCATGTTAATCCATATACAAGTCCATGATATAAACACTCATCTTTATAATGCTGACATAAATTCCAATCTTCACTTTGTCGATTAGAGGGCACAATTTTGGCAACAATTTAATGCTTTTAGTTCCATGAAATTTCTTTTGTTTCTTCAACAACATTAAGGATTAAACATGAGGAGCTGGAAATGGTGATGTCAAACATTTACACTTTCACACATGTGCATCATCTCAATCTTCATATCTACAATATGTGGAGGGTTATTCAAGGTTTCAAGACTTTCTTCATATTTTCCTACTTTAATATTCTCATGGTCATGTTAATCCATATAGAGGTTCATGATATAACACTCATTGTTCTAATGTTGACATAAATTCAAATCTTCACTTTGTCGATTAGAGGGCACATTTTTGGCAACAATTTAATGTTTTTAGTTCTATGAAATTTCTTTTGTTTCTTCTACAACATTAAGGATTAAACATGAGGGGTTGGAAATGGCGATGTGAAATATTTTATAATATGTTTTCATAGAATTACCCTTATTTTCATATGTATTTACAGTTTATAATCTATATATAGGTTCATTATATAAACACTCATTGTTATAATGTTGACATAAATTCCAATCTTCACTTTGTCGATTAGAGGGCACAATTTTGGCAATAATTTAATGTTTTTAGTTCCTTGAAATTTCTTTTGTTTCTTCAACAACATTAAGGATTGTTTCTTCATGTCTTTTCTTTCACATGTTCAAATATAGATGTAACGATTTGGCCTCAAAATCTTAGGTTGAGGTTCATCCATCTACCTATAGATAGACATGAATTTGCATACCTTCAAATTCTAGTGAAATACAAAGGACCGAAATCTTTAAGGGCTCCTTCTTTAATATTATAATTTTATTTTCTCAAAACCTAGTGTTGCATTTTTATTTAGGTCATCATCATATTTTTCTTATAGTTTCTTATGTAAACCTATTATTTCAACCTCCTTTGTTGGTTCCTCATGGACAAATTTCATAAGTTTGTCATTGATGAGAGAAACCAATGTTATGGCCCCAATTACTTGTCACTCATGTTCTTCAATATCATACTTGATTCACATAACCTCATTAAGCATAGATGAAGGATAATTTCCTTTCACTTTGATTTAGCACCAATAGATTGATTATCATTGAACCCATGGTTAGTGTTAGATGCAATATATCCTTAATTTTGTACTATAGTTGAAGACAAAGAGAGATCAATGTTATCATGAAGTTCTATAGCATCACATGCCATACCATTTTTATCTTGAAACATGCCATGAACATGTTCACATTCTCCATTTTATATTTAAATATTGGGATCATTAATATCCCATTCATTATTGTAAATTCCCAAGTTTTTTCCACATATCTTACAAACCACTACTAAAATAGAGGGAACCCAACACCATCAATGAAGAAAACAAAAAAAACAACAATCAGAGAGATTTGACCATATGTCAAATAATTTGTCCCTTTAAAAAAACTCCATTGATGTGCAAGGGAGAAATGTGTCTATGAGAAAAGACCCAGTTTATCCCCCATATATATTCAATAAGGTGTGTGGGATAAACACACCCTCAAAACAAAACAAAAAAATCACAAGAAGTGACCTAAAACCCTAGTATCATGCTTAGATCTTAATGTAAAGGCTTTGAGCCACCACCTTAGGCTTACGAACCAATACCAAGATAAAGGGAACCCAACACCATTGATGAGGTCAAAAAAATAAACTACAATGAGAGAGTTGTGATAGCATGTCACCTAAGCTACAATAAGTAATAAAATAATGCAACTTTTGTGGATAATAAAAGAGAGCATGAAATTTCATCATCTTCTCCAACTAACTCCATGCCTCCACTTGGAAATTCTAGGAATTTCCATACAAAAAGAGGAGAACCTAGTAGCAACAAAAACCACCATGAATATAGTGCAAAACTTGTAACTAAACCTTCAATGGAAATATTAGGAAAGGAACCCACTATCACAACAATTATTATTATTTGTGAAGCCCCACGATATGCATTAGATGTGTTTAATATGACCTTCCATACCCATAAAACAATGTTAAAAGTCAACTCCAAGAAAAATATCAAATTATGATGTTTTTCTTCATAATCATGGTAGTAAATGTCATATAGATTATGCTCATATAACTCTCCATTGACAATGATTTGACAAAGACTACCCTTCTTAGGGTTCTATCCAATTCTATTATTTCAATCCTTAAATATTATGCTCACCAACCCCATCAATATCTATTTTTTGTTGCACAAAACTATATTAGTCAAGATCTTGATCCTCCGGGACTAGAGAAAATTTATCCATAACAATCAAAGGGATGTGCTCCATAATTGGAGTTACCATGTGAGATCTTGAAATGCCTTGCATACCATTTCTTTCTCTCACCCTCAATACAAGCAACTATAAACTAATGATTCAAAGAAATATGACTTCCCAACACCATGCTATACCAAATCTATTGAATCCAAGGAAACAAACTTTTTTGACCCTAGTAACAATGCCAATCGTCAACTCCCAAAATTTCACTTTGAAATATGAAGTCCCACATAAAAATCAAGGCAAGCTCGATTATACTCAAGAGTTCTCACTACCACCAAGTTTTCTCAAACCACATACTACTAATATGCCAAAGGGATCATCTACTAATATTCCAAAGGGATTCACAAGGGTAACATTGTTTCCTCCTGCATCCCACACTAAAACCACATACTACTAATATGCCAAAGGGATCTTAGCAAGTGGATCCATTGCCTGCACTAGTTCCTCCATCATTTCTACATATTTCATATGAGACTAGCATGTTAGTATCTCATCTTCGGTAACTGTTGTATAGGACATTGGTTGTTTTTTTAAATAAAAATCCAATCCAACTTATATTCCATTAATTTAACATAAATTAGATGTCACACAATGAATTAATGTTTACTCTAGAACCAACCCAAATGCGAAAAACAAATTTCAATGGTTACTCAATTCTCATTTTGAGAATCTTTGGTTACAATGTAACTCATGGATCTTTGTGCATACTTTCCTCTTTGGCCAAAACACCCTTTCACAGTCGTGTCAAAAGAACGAATAGGAGATCATGGGGGTAATGGGAAGGCCAAGAGACCGGCCTTTTAGTTCCCATTGCTCTCTCTCTTTTTTTCTCCTATTTTCATTTTTCTATTTTATTTTGTTTAACTTTTTTTTCTTTGTCTCATTTAATTTATTAAATCCTGCATTGTCCTTTATTATATACCCTTCATTAGTTTTTGAATTACACTTGTAGGTATTGATTCTTACAATCATTCCCGTGTTCAAATCCATTTCAAATCAGGCCTCCCCATTGATAGTGTTTTCGTTCTCCAAAATATTAGAGGACCAATCTAGAACAATGTGTCATCTTTTTGTTTCTCTTGACCATGGATCTAACTATGAATGTTGGATTTTATTACTGGCTCTAGTTCTTTCTATGGATTTATCTCTAGTTCCTAGCTATGCTATCATGTAGCAATTCCACAAGAGGATGTGTGAATGACCTCCTTCTACTAGGACCAATTGGTTCCCAACATGGAAACAATTTTCTTATGTTGCACATGCTTACTAACACTCTATCAATGCAACAACTTCACTTGGCTGACCTCTTTAGTGTGCAACCATAGCACCTTGTATAATTGGCTCAAAATTAAAAATATATATATTTGCTAAAAAATCAAATTTATGTTTTTTTAAATAAATTGTTGTCGTGGAAATTGTGATGATCACATAAAAATCTTGTGACGAAATTGCTATACAAATCACGAAAATTTTTATAGCAATTTTGTCGCAATATACCTTGTTTTCATCGCTCTTGCGACAACCCCTTCGAAATTTGATTCGCCATAAACTTTGTTACGTTTTTCGATCTTCTGACAATTTCTCTATTGTTGGGTGTGTGACAATCTCCCTTTATTGTCACTCTTGCGACGATATCTCTACATTGTCTCATTTTGCGACTATTTTCATTACTAGTCGCTCTTGTGGTGATTTCCCTACTTTGTTTTTCTTTCGACGATATCCCTACTTAGTCATTCTGGCGAAAGTATTTCTTCTTTGTTGCAATTGTGACAACTCCCTACTATCATCGCTCTTGCGATGTTAAGTTAGGTTCTTTGCACATGCCATGTCACATGAAGCGACGTTTGGGAGACCCAAGATTTGTCACAATATCCATGACATAATGTTGCAAGAGCGTCAATATAGCCATCACAAAATGGCCCAAATTTTCTAGTGCATTCAAATAAACGCATGTGTACCATAGCCCAAGCTGACAGCTCCTAGTCGTTGTCCCATGCACGCTCCATCCAGCTCCCACTTTTCGACTGATGTGACTTCACCAGTACCTCCTAGCCAACGCTAGGGGTACTCTTCTTTCCCCTAATCCCCCCGAGCTGCAAAGGGGCCACACACACTAAACCAAAGAACAACTAGCACCTAGCTCACCTCGCAAGGTCGAGCTACCACTCATTACCCGAGATGGGTATTCCAAATCCCACAATACAAGTCATTCAAGACAAAAATTCCACAGTGTACCATTATGTATAAAATATCAGATCCATACTCATCCTCCTCCATCCTTTTTATAGAGTTTCTAAGTGATTTCTTTCCCAAATTCCCATTTAATTTATTTTTCATTAATTTAATTCAGAAAAAACCTCCCCCGTACACATGTCACCCATCCCCCTAGTTGCACTAGAAATTAATTTTATTAATTATTTAATTACTTATATTTCCCTCACCCACCTAAAATCATTCCTAAAATCGCTCCTTGGTTTCCCAATATTCCCTTACACATCTTAAATGACTTACGTATTTACTAAATTGCTAGTTGAGTTCATAATTAGCAAGTTCTTAAAGGCAAGATTCCTTACTAAGTTAGACATTCAGTCTTTTCCTTACGTTTCCCTTTTTCTTTATGTTTCCCCTTTTTCCTTTAGTTTCCTATTTCTTTCAAGTTTCCCTCTTTTCCCTTTTTAACAAAAACTAAAATTAGCAAGTGTAGAAAAACTACCTCTTTCCCCTTTTCCTTTTTAATTAATAAAATTTAATTAGCATAAGTAGATAAAACAATCATTTCCTTTTTAAAATTTTAATCCCCCAATATAATTTGATTTTAATAAATTAATTGAATTTCTTTCCCCCTTCTCATCACATGTTTAACTATAATTATTATATTTTACCACAAGTATCACTTAGACCTAGATTTTAATTTCCTAGGATGGGGGACATTTTTATTAGGGAAATTGTTTTAAAATCTTACTTGACACATCATTCATTCTAAGGCCATCTAGGTTTATTCACTTACGAGTTAAAAATGTGACGTGCCCTTCAAGAAGCACTACGTGCTCCAAGGGTGCCACTCATCACTTTTTATTTTCCTTGCACGATGTGCCCTTGAGGATGCACTACGTGCTCCAAGGGTGCCACTCACCTCTTTTCATTTTCCTTTCACGACATGACCTTCAAGATGCACTACATGCTCCAAGGGTGTCACTCGCCTCTTGACTAACTTGGTAGACATCAAGAACCCCTAGATTCAATGCTCCTCCAGGTGATCTTGTGGGAGACTAAGGGACTCTAAGGAATAAGGCCACTTCCTTATTGCATGCCCCTTAGAATCATTGTGAGCGACTGTCGCAGTCAGCCCTCACGACATCGTGGGTCTTCTCGAACTAGGTAATTGTTAACCTACATTTTAAGCCACGGTGGGAGTTCTAGTAGGTTGTGGCAGGGCTATTGTCCACACCTCTCTCTCAAAGTCTCTGTTTTTCATGCGTGACCCCTCTACTCCACATGTGAGTCTGGTTGAAAATCTATCGTCAACCTGCATCATCAATAAATCATGTCAGAAATAATAATAAATCATTATAACATCTAATCAGATGTACATATGTCATATCAAACAACAATCAAACCCCAATAGTCCACTCCCTGACTCGATCCAGAGTCTAAGGGGTTTCATCGATGCCTCTGCATCCTCGAGGTCCAAGGTCCTGAACACTCAGGAGAACCCAGTCAATATCACCTCTCTATTTAAATACACAAAATAACATATCATCATATCCATAATGTCTCATAATCATAATCAAATGACCAATAGTATAATAATCTGGATCACTTGCAAACAAGTGTCCTCAAAGAATAAGTTTTATGAGTGCGTGTAAGAGCGAGATGTTACAGATGGGGCGATGTCTGATATCTCATTATCCCCCATAGGCCAAGCCTTGGTCCCGACATAGGCCTAATGACTCCATGGGTCAAAACATTTTTTTAATCTTTTTTAACTTAGTTGTTATAGTCACTGCTTTCTTTAATTTATTATAATGTAAAAGGCCTAATTTTTTTTTCATATAGGAAAAATGGCATGAAAGAGATTATATGTGAATGTATCTAGATCATGACCTACAATAATGGAATCTAAAATTTCAACTAGGAACTCCATGAATGCTAGGAAACAAATTGATAGCACAACACCTGAGCAGTCAAGGGAAATGAAGAATGCTAGAGAGTGGAAATCTATGGAAGGTGAAAACAAACTGGAATATTCTTGGTTTGTTAAAGAAAAGAAAGACAACAATAAAGAACATCTATATTTGTATTGTTCCAATTTTGAATATGTGCAAGGAAATTATCAACCACTTTGCTTGTTACGAGATATATGTTTGGTGCTAGACACATATATTGTTTATGCACTCGTCAAACAAGCCAATACATATATCAAAATTAGATATTGTTTGAAATTGATCAATTATAACAAGGATGAATGTTTTACAAAAATATGTGCATCCATCATTGAATACATTGATAAAGGCAATGTATGTTTTTTTTATTTTTATTTTTGTATCCTTTATTATTTTTAGTATCATGTTAATTTTTTAATTTTATTTAACACATAAATGTTATGTTTTATTTTTACAAGATTTTTTTGAACAAATTTCACATATGTTAGTGAGGATTTACTCTACAAAGAAAAATATCAAGGATTTTATCAATGCCTCTCATATTGAAAATACACAAGAAGGAAGGAAAAAGAAACAAAAAGTAACAAAGGTTGAAGCTACAGGAGTAGACAGAGAAGAACGTGAAAGAAGAAAGAAAAGTCCTCATTCTAGAAATCCTAAAAAGGTTACATTTGAAAATTAGGAAACTTTGAATGGATATTTTGTTGAGATTAGTCACAATGAGGTTATCACTCCTTCTCACAAAAAGAATAAACAAGAGAAATGCAAAAGAGCGATGGTCAAGGAAGATTCCATTCCTATTGATTATGAATAAATCATTGATTTAGATGAAACCCATTTAAATCATAAGAGGAAGAAAACAAATGTCTTTGATGATAAATAACCCATCGTTAGCTCCGAATATTATAATGAAAGTTGTAAAGGTAGCAGAGAAATAATAATACCAGGTGATGATCTAGATGATGGTATTATGAAAACAACACAGAATGTCATTCGAAATAGATTGAGGATGGTGAAATTAGTTGATGATGGCCATACATTTCAATTGAATGTGAAGAAACTTTATAAACCCATAGAAGGGAAATAAAAATATTAAATTAGAAAATTGCATCACTTTCAAATTCACAATTTGAAAGCATTGATTAGGTACAATCCATATGCACATGTGGTTGAACACCTAGTTCTTGTTGGCCCAATGGAAGTTCCTATGAGGGATGAATTTTCTAGATTAAAATGTTTTGACTACAAATATTATTTGATCGGTGGAAATCATTTTGGAGAGGCTAGAAATGAATTGATGAAAAAATATCCCATTAATCCTCTTTTGAGACAGTCAAATGCATTTGGGTTAACATATTTAGAAGCAAAATTATTGGAATGGGATCATAACACAAATAATGACTACAAAATGTCCTTGACTTTCATTCAAAGGGTAATATTTATCCATAATGATTTTTTTGAAATATATCATGGGGAGAGATCAAACCTTGATGCCAAGTTTTGGAAGCAATGTTGCATGGAAATAGGCTTCCCAATTGGTGATGAAAATGCAAAAGAAAAAAAATTGCAAAGGAAGTGATGTATTTATAGTTGTGGATATTTATTTTCAATTGGGATTTAGAACTGGATAGGTATGGGATTTGATATATGATATATTCATCCTATGGGGAAATATTTGTATAAAAAATCAGAGAGTTAAGAAGGCTAAACCATTAATATGTAGCACAAGTAAGATAGATCCTAGAATCAAAAACTTGCCAGAAGATATGACTATAACACCTTGGAGAGTGATACAAGGAGTGAAATATAATAAACATATCATAACTATATTATTACGTGTAAGGTCATGTGAATTGTCAATGGAAGAAATGTGTGATGAATTTAAAAAGTAATTTTGTTGAGATTTTTTTATTTATGTTAGGACAAGAAAATTAATTTCTTCAGTCTAAGATATCAATATTCTAAGTATGTTATTATAT